>BMAU01019003.1:287500-295612 GCA_019973935.1 Trichonephila clavipes
CCTGTAATTTGTCATACTATGTACCAAGAGGAAAGGAAAGAATGATATATGAGGAATTTAAATATTAAAAAATCATTAAACTAATAACATATGAACAAAAACATATAACCTACTTTTATTTGCAGTGTAGACGTAGGTCGGTAGTACATCAACTAGTAATTTGTTCCCCTCAAATACAAGGGATTGAAAGCAGATCCGCATAAAATTAATTGCGATAGGATAGGATATTAAGAAATTTATACATATATATACTTTTAAAAAATCATAAAATAATATTCATATAAAAATTAGTGTAAAATATAAATGAAACGCAAAAATATATAATTATTATTAAAATATATAGTTAAGCTGCTTTTTTGTTCGCAAAAATTATTCAAGTGTTATAGGTGTGTATTTTTGCGTACAATTTATATTTTTTTAATTATAATTTTTTGCTGTGACGTGAGGGACGGCATTCTCCATTTTTGTCCGGGCCGGCAAAACTGCTAGAGCCTGCCCTGTCTCTACCTTTTTCTTTTGTTGAGGTACACTATTAACAAATTTAAAATATGTAGGTACACTTACAATAAAATAAGTTCACATGAATTTTACTTATCTATATATATATATATATAATACACTTTATAAAATAGTTTATGATAGTAATTTTCATTGTTAAATAAAGTAATATGTTTGATAAAGACAACAAAATGCCTATTCAGTAATTAATTATAAGAATACATTTATTGCGAAACTTGAGCTTGAGGATTTTTGAGAATTTCGTTTATATTTTGTCGTAAAAATAATACTACTCTCATTTCGTCATCTACTTTTAAAAGTATAAATTTTTTATATATTTTTTGTTTATATCTATTAATGCAGAAAATCCAAATTCACAAATAAGATGAAAAAAAATTGTAACAATACTTTTAAAGCTTTTTTGCTTATAATGGGATTATCACCTCTAATTGTAATCCAAAATGAATTAATTGACTCTTTCGATTGTTTTGAAATTAAATCTCGTTTGTTACAGAGCGAAATGAGTTCTCCATTCAAAGTTAATTCATGTACAGATGTATCCGTTATCACAAAGGGATTACGAACCCAATCAAATTTTTTTATCTAAATTCGGGAAGTAATGATTATAATTCTCTCCTTTAGTGTAGTAAAATGGGCAATAACATTTTTAAGAATATTTTATTTCTATAAAACGGTTTGATAATTCGGTTCCAGACTTAAAATTTTTTTTCTCAGTGTATGAATAATAATTTTTAAAAAATTTCGTGGCACACTTCAAAAGTTTGGGGGCACATTGGTTGAGAGTCACTGGGTTTTGGTCTCGATCTCGTGGCCGGAGTTTCGCAGGTTCGAATGATTTCAAGCCTGATACTGCTCAAGACCTGTCGTGTAGAGGGGGACGATGCGCATCAAATTTGCTGAGGCACATTGTTCTCTGGGTATTGTGTTAGGAGAGGTAGTGAGGCTGCTAGCTCAGGTTTACGTGCTCGTTTCTTAACTGAGGCTCAAAATTATGAAGTGTATCACTAATAGCCCTTGCGGGGTGTTATCGTTAAACGTTAATATTACTCTCACTGACATTACCATTCTTTGAAGAAAGCCTTTGAAACTTTGTCCAATGATATAAGAAATGTCTTAATATGTTGTTGTGGCTAATGATACCTGTTTGACGTAGTCAGATCGAGGCCCACGAAATTCATCGTGGCAAAGGGCTAGAAGTATGCCTGTCGTTGGCCTTGAGCACCATAGAGGTGACAGTACGAATTAGCACGGTGATATTCCCCGAGGGAACGATAGATCGCGACACCACCTATCCCCATCTCCACAATTTAGACATGGAACTGAAAGGGACGGAAATATTCTCCAGTCCCCTGTACTTGTGATTCAGCCCAAAAAACTTTCGTACCCATTGATCTAACGAGCACATACTCCGTGTGTAATCGGAGAGTGTTTGGTGGCATCGAGTATCAAACCCAGGCCTTCCGGTCTGGAGTCCGAAAACTCTAAACACTAGGCTACCCTGTCTTAATATTCATGGCAGTTATGTCAAAAAGTCTGCATAGCTTTTGTAATAAATTTCCTTTCCTCCACTTTGTTTTTGACTTCTTTTTATAGTTCGTCAGATGTTGAAAGAAAAACAGAAAAAGAAAATTGGACAACATTTTATGAACTTTAGAGAAAAAATAAATATATTTACGATATTCCAAAATAAAACAAATTACAAATCAACAATTATTTGACAATTTTTTAAAATTTCAATTGATAATTTATTATGATTGCTTTTGGAATTTTAGAGATCAAAATCATTAAATCAAAAAATTAAAACTAATTGATAAAAATAGAAAAAAGTAATGTTGTTCATTACATGAATATTATTATTCGTCTTTTTTCAGTTAAATATCGAAGAGTATCCTCCTGAATCTCATATTAAGAACTACACTTCTTTGCATTATAAAGACATGGTGGAAGACGTAGGATTCACAGTTGTCTATTGTAAACAAGTTCAGAATGTAACCACGTTTCCATCTGATGAAATTTATGCAAGTAAGTAAAAGCTCGTTTATAGAAACTGACCAGGTAAAAAAAAATAATCGAATAATTATCTTAAACATTAGTGAAATCTGAGTTTTGATAACAATTTTAGCAAATTTCAAACGTTATTTCATATAATTTGATATGAAATAAACATATAAAAGAACAAGTTTCTAATTCGGATGAGAAGACTTTGGAATTTTTAAAAATCAGTTATCCATTACTATTACATTATAATGGTAAATTTAATAAAATTTTTGTTTTTTTTCCAAGCACTACACATTTTGTGTAAACATATTATTACCTGACAAGTTAATTCATTTGATTAAGTATTAGTAAAACTGAAGTAACTCGTATTTTTTAAATACATGCGTGCAAACACCATATAATATACACTGGTGTGCAAAAATTGAGGACGAGACGGTTTTTTCAATATAAATTTGTACCAAAGCTTTCCAAATCAACACATTTAATACCGTAAGATCCCCAATACGTAAGGACATGTGTAATATAAGCAACACTTACTAAAAGAGAAATCAGAGGGATAAAAAGAAGCTTGATTGAAAGAGTAGCATGGAGCGCAATGCGACTGAAGGCCAAAACATCCCTGTGATGGGTGTCCAGCAAGAAACATCCGGTCTTTAGTAGGGGATATGATCTCCCCTGACTGCTAGGCAGGTTTCATGGCGTCTGCCCATGCTGAGAATGAGGGTGTCAATGAGTTGTTGAGGCATTGCTGCCCATTCGTCTTGCAGTGACAATCGAAGCTCCCGAATCGTTACTGGTGGTAAGGTACGAGCTGCCAAGCGTCTGCCTAGAAAATCCCATTCATGCTCGATGAGATTGAGATCCGGAGATCGTGCCGGCCAATCCATACGTTCAATATCCTCACTCTCTAAGAGCTGTTCTGCAGCTACTGTGCGATGACATGGTGCATTGTCGTCCATGAAAAGGAACTGCAGACCCATAGCGCCTCTAAAATGACGCACATATGGAAGAAGAATCTCGTTACAATAACGGGTCCCGTTGACTGAACCTGCGTCGAAGGTGTGAAGGTCTGTACGACTACCAAGCATGATGCTTCCCCAAGCGAGAACACTGCGACCTCCATACCTGTCCCTTTCAATGATGTTCGAGGGATGATTGCGGCTTCCCCGCTCTCTCCAGATGAGTATGCGATGAGAATCGCTACTCAAACTGAATCTGCTCTCATCTGTAAAGAGTACTCGTCCCCATTCATTGTCTCTCCAATTCCGGTGTTCCCGGCACCACAGAGAACGCCTTCTCCGATGGGCAGGCGTTAAAGGTACACACCGTACAGGGCGTCGTGCAAACAGACCACCACCGTGCAGTCTTCTGGCCACGGTAAAACGCGATATTGGTCGTCCAGTCGCCTGTGTCGTGTGTCTGGCGATTTCTCCCGCTGTCTGTTTCCTGTTTCTTCTGGCCTGTAAGACAATGTACCGGTCATCTGGGGGTGTGGTTCCTCGTGGACGACCACTACTGAACCCCCGGATAGATGTTCCTGTAGTTTGAAATTGTCTCCAAAGTCGTGAAACGATGCTGTGAGCCATTCGAACTCTGCAGCCACACTTGTCACATTGCGGCCTTCCTCCAACTTCCCAATGATTCGACCTCGGGTAAAAGCATCCAGATGTCGTATAACAGATTGATTATTCGCCATTTCTCGCTGAGGCAGCAACTCGGTTGATTTTAACTGCTATACGGCGTGCAATCTCTTTGCCAGAAATACTGATCTTACACCGACAACATGCTTTATATTACTCAGGCACTCCCCCATTACGTCTACCTGCATATCTGCGCATGTGCTACCGTAGATCTCCTTACTTAATCTCCTGATTGGTCTTTCTGTCCGCTCTGCCCCTTCGTTCAGCTGATATGCTAATTTTTCGACTTCATCCTTAATTTTTGCACACCAGTGTAATCTCTTATCTAAAAAAATCTTAAAATTGGTTTCGAAAGTTGTGAAATATTTAAAAATTCTCAAATGTGTACTCATACATCTCAAAGTGTATATAAAATTGAGTGTAAAAATCTCGAAAATCTCTCTCAAATTCGAAAAAAAAGTTTTCAGTAAGATTTACCAGGAAAAACGTTAAGTAACAAGCATATATAAATGTAATAAGTCTATTTTCTTTGTGGTGGTTTATGGTAAAGGAGAAGGAAATTTTTCTATTGCGCCAATTTTTAAATTTAGAAGGGAATATAGTGGGGAAACTTCTGAAAGTCAACACTATAATGGCCTTTATTATCAGAATATTTTCACATAGAAAAAATAATATTGAATGTATATAATCCATAAACCTAAATATCCCATAGAACTAAGTTGAACTTCACTGGAGACTGGATCGATGACTCGATCCTCCACTCCCTATTTGTAACTACGATATATCTGGTGTTGTTATCTTGGCTTGTGGAGGAGGAAAGGCTTCATTAAACAAGGAGCAATGGGGTGGCGGGTTTCGGCTACTGGGATTGAGCAATGCTATTGGTTGTTGCTTACGGAGTGTTTGTGGCTGCAGTAGCCGAGTGTGCAGGGTATTCGATTGTGGCTGGCCTTTCCACGAGTTCGAGGCCAGTACCACTAAAGACCCGCCGTGTAGGGCAGCGATGCCCGTTAAATCTTTTGAGAGCTCAAACGTCCTCCCGTTGGTGTGGTAGTTAGGAGAGGGGTTGCCAGCTCAGATGACGTCCACGTCACTTGACCATGGTTCCAAATTACGTGGTCCATCGCTAAAAGCTCTTGTGCAGAGCTGAACAGTACGACGTTAATATTCACTCACTCACGCCCTTCTCACAGAAAAAAATTTAACTATCGAGATGAGAAAACTATTGAGATCAATATACTAAAACGGAGAAATTAAAATCAGAAAGAGAAAAATTAAAAAAATTAAAGAATTAATTATCTAGGAGCGATTCTCTCTATACGTAGAAAAGCGTTTTGCCTGTCATCTTTGGATGCTTTAAGAGCTTTGAGTAGCTGCAGTAACTTTGGCATTTTTAACAAGGTCTGAAAGAATTTTAAAAGTTCGTTTAAACTATAAATTACTCAGATATTTGTTTCATTGGTAAATGAATCCTGGGATTTTAACTTGTTCTGTTTAACTATTATTTTCATTTGAGTTTAAGGATTTATATTATTTTTATCTCCGCTAACAATATTAGCCAACGAAATTCTTGCAATAACATTGTTGCTAGAGGAATTATTATTTTTATTTTAACTTATGGGGATTCACACATACATTTCTTTGGTTTTGGAAATTGAGGAAATTTGGTATAACAGGCAGTATGCCCGTAGGCTTTGCAATTTATGCAGAAGGGATTCTCTTGCTTTTCTTTTATCTCGCATTCTTTTGTAAGGTGACCTTTACCGTACTTCAGGCAACGTGGAATTTGATGCCAATAGGCTCAGTTCATGTGACATTATAGTCACATGATACTGATAGCCACGTGATTCTAGCCGCCAATCAATTCAAAACTCATGTGACATCATAGTCACACGATAAAAACTACCTTGTGTTTCCAGCTAATCAGTTCATGTGTTTCGGTGTTGCCAAGTTTTGTTCTTTGCAGAAACTCTCTCTCAAAAAAATACATATGTATACAAAATGCATTTTATTTAAAAGTATATAAGCATAAATACGATTTTTTTAATTTTAAAAAATCTTTTGAAGAAATTTTTTCTCCTAACACTTAAACATCTTTATCCAAACATGAAATTTGAAATTTTATCTGAGTTTTACAAATAGGACGACAAGTACTGTTAGTTTAATGTTTGTTTTGAGTTCAATGGAGAGCACGTGTCTGTCTTTGTCATGTGATGTCATGAATTGAGCCCATTGGCTGCCATATAGAAGAAATTATTGCATCTATAAATATCCCATAGATACTTTCAAAAAAATAAATATATATAACTAAATAAATTAATCTTAATATTGGTGTGATTAATTTTTAAGATATTTCCCATGATTTAGGCCAGGGGTTGACAAACCGCTGCTCTTCGTAAGGAAAGTTGTGGCTCATCAGACACTTTTAGAGGAAATATATTTACATCTACTACAGATTAGTGTTCTATTTTCCCTTTTTCCATTGTAATTTTTTGTTTAAAAGATTTATATTTTATTTTTAAGACAATTATAGATTTGATTGGCTTAAAATTTTTGTATTAAATTCTTTCCATTACCAAAGTGCATTGACAATCGGTGGATATCTGGTTTAATGGTGGAATGATACCAAGTGATTTCCGGATAAGTTTTTTTTTTAGATACATGATTTAAGGAGCGCTCTTGAGCGTGAACAATAGATATTAATTAGCCCCCATTAGATGTGACAAAAACATATTTGGTATATTGAGGCATGTTTAAGAGTTAATAAAATGAGGTTTAAAATAAACTGTAATATATGTAGGAACAATCAAAGTCGTTATTAGTGTAAACATGAAATTTCGTATTACAACTATTACAGTATTTTTGGCAGAAAATTTTTCTTACGACATTTGAAAATTTAATTCAGTACATTATATTTTGTCAATGGTTGTTCTTGCATTGAGCCATATAAATACAAACTATTTTTGACATCTTTTAATTTTTTAAGGTATGGAAAATGTTAGTTTGTGTAAAGCTTTATTTAAATAATGTATAAAAAATCGATAAGGCTAGTAGGAGCTTCCCTTTCTCGTCTGCTCACGCGTATGGGGCTTTTATGGAAATAACTGTTTGACGCATTAGTTCTTTTGTTTCACATACAATTTGTCTCCTCTCTTTGAAAGTTTGCCGGCTCCTAGGTTAGGCAGCGACAATTTTCAAAGAATATATAGATTACGTCTTAACATATAATATTTTCCTCCTAAAAATTCCTACTTCTTCTACAAATGTGTATGAGACCATTGTAATATTAAATATATAATTGTTATTTATAAAATAAGTTATAATGTAATATACGTGAAACACTAAAAAAGCTGTTGATTGACTTTTACTTTATCACTTGACTTACTGGGGTTCACACATTTTTAAGCCTTCTTAAGTAATTTTTATTGACGACCAGTAAAAAGATAGAACTTTAAGTCTTTTATCATTTATTTATATGTATATTAAGAGTATATATGTAAATGTTTAGCCGAAATATCCAATAAAGCGTGAGTTATAGCGCTCTGAAACACACCCGGCTCGAAAAAGTAGAAGCTCACTTCCTCCCCGGATTTTTTTCTGAAATAACGGCGCTTTAATTTAAAAAGCTACACTCAATTGAAAATATCAAAAAATTGAATTTTTGGTACACATGTTCGAATTTCATGGTGTTTTTAAATAGATTTTTCTAAGAAAGATAGAAATATTTTGAATTTTGGAATGATCGTCATTCACTTGGTGCGTATACATGTGCTCAGTCTACCCTACAAATTTGAAGTAATTCGGTGAAACCGTTCTTAAGATATCATGGTGGAAAGTTTGAAAAACACAGTTTTGATAAAAACGCCTTTTACGTTTCAAGTCCGATTAAAAAACAATGAAAATCGAAACTTAGCGCTACGAACAGCTGCTCTTCTAACACTTGCTTCTTTATAAC
>BMAU01019004.1:0-172500 GCA_019973935.1 Trichonephila clavipes
TAGTAAGCTTGGTATTCACGTCGCCCATATTGGCGCTGATCTGCTCGTTTACGTTAGTAAGCTTGGTATTCACTTCGCCCATATTGGCATTCATGCTGGCGGTCAACTCCGATTTCATTTCAGACAATTTTTCTAGAAGAGTCTGGAACTGGGCCTCCATCGCTCTTGTTGTTGGCATTCAATCCCACTTCTGACACCAATTGTTGCGTTTTCGAGGGTTCGAAATGATTGAAGCCGAAGAGCGGGATCCAAAACAATTTTATTCTTTGCCAAAACAATCCTCCACAAATTGTAGAACAGTTCGAGAAATTCACGTACAATCGATGAAAATACTGATAACACAGATGCAATACACTAACAAAAACAATAGTAAACACTCAGCACAAAAATAATAACTCAATAAAAGCAATAACACACGCACTATGCAATCGTCTCTCTCAAGCAGAGAGGTATCACTTGCATGAAAGCTGAGATCTGACTGACTGACTAGCCGGCCCGGGCCCTTTTATACCTTTCGGTCAGAAACCTCTGGCACTTGCCAGAATAATCTAGAAATAGAAAGGTCTAGAAAAATCCGGAAGGTATGAGAAAAGCTCAATACATAGTGTTACAATACCGCGATAGGGTTGCCAGACAGGGTTATTAGGAGCAGGGTTGCCATGGTCGCCAAGCTTATCGCCCACATTTGGCGCCAAAAATTAAGTCGCCAAATCCGTCGCCAACTTGGCGCTAGCTGCAATATTTGGCGAGTTTACCATTTAAACCAATGTTAAAGCATGGGGGCCGTGCAATGCAGTGGAAATGATATTACAGGTAAACAGGGTTGAAATCACACCAGACACGACAAATTAAACTGTAAAAATGAACACAAATGAGTAGAAACAATTAGAACAAGACCAAATTTGTAACAATATGTTAGAACTTGCAAATCATAAGAAAAATATGCGGAAGCTGTTTTTAAAACCATAGAAAATCATTTTGTCACCTTGGCATAGAATTTTAAAAAGTATTTTCTTGCTGAGGACAACTTGATAGCAAGTTACGAGTGGGTTATATAGGGATTCATTTCACATAACTTCAACAATGCTCTCAACTGCCGAAGAAGAAATCTTAATGAATTACACATCCAGTGGCATAGTTAAAATGCAATTTTGAAATAAATAGCTCTTTGAATTTTGGGCAGAGGAGGATGCTGAATTTTCTGCATTGAAAACAAAAGCATTTCGTATTCTATTACCATTTCCAACATCCTACCTTTGTGAAACTGGATTTTCTGCTGTGGCTGTTTTGAAGACAAAATATAAATCTCAGCTAAATATAGAAAAAAGCTCGTTAATTTCTAATACTAAGCCTTCCTTTGAAAAACTTTGCTCTGTAGGACAAGGTCATGGAAGTCGCTAATACTTATTAAACTTGCTCTTAATTTAGTATTAATAAATTAGTTACAAAATACATTATGCAGCATTGATAGACAAAACGTATACTAGCTGAAGTCGCCGTTCTTGGCGCGAGCTCGTTTAAAAAAATAAAACATTCTCCTTGATATAATTGCTGAATTGTAAGGAAAGTAAACCCAAATGCGCGACAATGTTTACAAAAATGTAAAATGATTTTTTTTAATACGAATGCTGATATTATAAGTAGTTTTCAGCAAACTGTAATTTTAAACCTCACCAAATTAGCGTTTAGAATTAATGTTAAATAATGAGAAATAATATAAAATTCATATAAAGAATAAATTTTTTTAAATATTTAAAGCGAGAAGACTGCAGTGTTTTAACCCGGGAGTAGGCGCACACTCGATACTAACGTTATTGGTCACGCGGGATGTTTGTGTGCGTGATAGACACCCTCAATCCTTTTTTTATTGTACACGGTACAAATGATAATTCCAATAAATAATTTAACTAAAAGAAGTATACTTATCTACTTTCAAAGATGTTTCAATTTTTATTTGAAAATTTGAGAAAAAAAATCCACTAAAACTTAACTAAAATGTTTCAGATGTGCGTGACTTTAATAAAGGACACAAATCACAGACACTTTTCACTATTACAGGAATGTTATTTGTAGGCAAAACTGTTATTCTTTGTTCAAGTTATTGCAGTTTTACTGTCCTTCGATGATCGACAAATATTTTGAACTTTTGCTTGCTAATGTATTTTTGACAAGGCGAGGTGTGTCTTCTGGTACACTTATGGCTTCATATTTTAGTTGATGGAGTTTTTTAGGTAGCGTTTGAATTTTTTTTTCTTTTCAGGTTCATCGCTTTTCTCAAATTTACTTCAGCTACCATAATTAATATGCATAATTTCAGCAGATACTTCCCTTGCTTGATCAGTTTCAACTTCCTTCAATAGAGATCACGCAGATGCTCATTTCTTCTCTGTTCTTTTTTATACATATTTTGCTCATTTACATCTATAAGCCACAATAAGTTGTAAAACAACGCAATCAAAATCACTAAGTTATTCATAGGGGGAAAATGTAGCATAATCAATGAAAATATTTTGGGAAAAATGTGGTCGTAACCGGGAATTCAGTCAAAACAAGTACCTTCGGATTGTAAATGAACGTTTGCAACTCCCAAAAAAAGAAAGATACGTGGCTAGTATATTTTAGTTCCCATGAAGATTGTCATATAAGAGGTTTTTGTTAGAGCCATTGGTAACAAACAAACAGTTTTGCCACAATTAACGATTTTATGAGTTCCATGCCTCGGACGACCTCTCCCGAGTTTAAAGTGCATTCAATATAAAAATATGGATGTTAGTTCTACAAAAAATTGTGTACTTTTTTTTCATTATGCTTGATATGTTTGAGAATACTCATAAAAATAAGTCTTGGTCAAATAATCCTTCAAACGGCTCTTTTTTTTGTGCTTTTCCAAATATCATAAAATTCATTTACGTGAAAAAACATTATGTACAACTTTCCTAAATGAAAAAAAAATCAATAAGAGTTGGGGTGGATCTAACCATACCAGTAAGTTCGAAGGTCAAATATATTCTGCTGCCTATAACTAATGTACAATATTTCAAAAATAATAATAGTGATGAATCTTTTATCTTCCTAAAAGTTGTTTGATTCTGGGTCAGGGTTTTGCTTTTTCTTTGAAAGAGTAGAATTTTAGGTTTAAAAAGAAAATGCGCAGTAAAATAATCACCCATCATGGGAATAATGCAAATCAAACAAATGTTTTTCCTTTAGTTATAACTTTTTTATTTAGATAGCTAATGAGGTATTGAAGAAGTTTTAATTTTTATGGCGTAACATCACCATTTAATGTGTAAATCTGTATTTTTTATGTCAGAAAGTATTTTGTTTTTCTTCATTCAAGTAAATTATTATTTTTTTTTAATTTTTTATTTTCGATACGCTTGCGCCTCCTAGGGTGGCGTGCTCCACAGTTTGAGAAACACTGTCTTTGAGACATCTTTTAAAAGATGTGTTATTTATGTTATAAAGCAAATTTTTTTATTACCTGTGTTTGTAATAAAAATAATGTTTAAAAGGAAGTAATAAGTTTAAAAATAACATTACTTTTGAGATCAAGAAAACATCAGATAAGCTCTTGTGGGTCAGATATATTGCCATTAATTTTAGAGTGAGTTCAAAATTAAAATATCACATAAAAATTATTGAATAAAATTATGTAATTCTCTTTATGAAACACATTTTGGAAGGTGAACGATAAATGAAGTAAAACTTAATTTACTTAGGGTATGAAATTTAAATGTAAACGGTAATTAGGAGATATACATTAAAATTTCGTGAATAGTATGTTAATATGAAAGTGACACTTTTGAGCAATGGAGTTTTATAAGGTATCCGACTACTTGCGACAAATTCTTTTTGAAAAAAAGGAGATATGGAGATCTTTTTGTGATTTTTATATTTATTTAGTATATTTTAAGGAAAAAATCCTAAAATTGGTAAAAGAAAAAAAAATTATTATTATTAACATGGGAAAAAACTAGTAAAAATGTACGAAAAATTACATAAACGGGGCCCGCTTTGTACAAAGATTTTATGAACAAATTCTCAATTTTTCAAGTTTGATGTGTTACTTTGTTATTCCTGTTTGAAGTGACCTTCACGATAAGAGATATTTTAATTTTTACAAAAACTAGAGCACTTTATCTAAGTTATTATACGAAATTCCTTTAAAAAACATTGACTATATTCACATAAAGAACTGCAAATTTTGAAATAAAACAGTGATTGATAAATCTGAAGATCAAAACACTTCTACTGTTATGCAGAGCATAAGCAAAAAATCTCAGCTAATTATTTTCAAAACTTTTTGAGCAATCGCAGTCCCCGTTTAAGTGTTTCGAAAAAAAAACACATTTCGAGTAAAACGCATTTTAAAGTTTGACATCTTGTGTAAAGTTATGGCATTTGCTTTTACTAAAACGCTTGTAGTTTTTGTTCTAGTGGAGGGAAAATAAAGTACTTGGTATTGTTATTAAGTTAATAAAATGGTCTATAAAATAAAGTCATAAAAGAATTTGCCAATTTTTGATAAAAAATCATGGTTTTAGGATAGTCGGATACCTTTGAAGAACATCAGTTTCTAGTTTTTAATATCTAATCTGACATGTTTTTGGAAGTTATTAACAATAAATATATAGAAAAAGGCATGCATTTTTATAAATTTCTTATCTTTATTATTTGTTATGCCAGAGATATAGTTGCCTTTACCATTTCCTGAATCTTTTCAAACCACACTATAAAAGTACCTTCTTAAGCTGCTCTTATTTCGTAATTTAGCATTTTATTCTACAAAAATAAATAAATAAATACCAATCAGCAGAAACATTAGGTAATTCATTCGAAAAGCTAGCTGGAGTCTTTTGGGAACGATAAATTTCTACCACGAAATTTAATACACTCAAGTTCCTTTTAAGGGGAGATTGTGCTATTAAATAAATGATGTATACTTTAATAATTTTAGAATATTAAATCATATGGATATAATGTATTTTCTACGATTGAAGTCATTTAGGAGTTTCGTTTAATATTGAATGACCTTATAAAAAATTTGGAATGATTACGTTTCCTGTGTATTTTAGTTTAAAAAAATATTCCGGTATATCAGTGCTTCTCAAACTTAACTTACGACCTAATTTTCAACAGCCTCCTTCTTCTTCCATACAATAGCAATGTATTAAATGCAATAATAATGTGCTTTGACGCAAAACTGCAATACGAGACTTTAATTATAAAATGTACAAATTGTTGAGATAAGTGTTCAGTTTAGAACAATTGAACCTGTTTTCATGAGGTAGATAGGGACCGTATAAGAATAAACGCACACACGAAATAATTTTCCAAAGTTTCATAAATTCTTACATATAAAAAACTAATTCATGGAAATATTACAAAAAACTTTTTTATGCGGTGAATAGGGACCGCATAAAAGAAGTCGCATTTATAAAATATACCAATTATTTGCGAAATTTATGTAATATTACTTCCATAACAAAATAAATAATTAAATATTACACATGGAAACATTTTAAAAACATATAGATTCTCACTGAATATACGGATATGCTTCCAAGATGCGCATACGTAATGCATTGCTACTCATCGTAATTCAAAGTCCGGTGACGAATAAGCTCAAAATCGCTTTCGTCACTTGAAAATACAATTTCAATTACTTAATTTTTTGGCAACATAAATTAAGAGATAAGTTTTTGTGACGAAGGTCACGATAACCAGATATACATGATTGAAGCCCTTATTGCAATTTTATACTCCTTTCTTAATTACAAAATGCTTCTTAGAAAATGCTTTTAAAATTTGTTATTTCCAATTTGTCCGGTTCATCTTGTCCCGCTTCATAATCTATCAACTTATTGATAATGTCACTGTGATTGAAAGTTTCGTCTTCAATCAAGCGAGGGCTGCTGGAGCGTGGAGAGAAAGCAACTGAATGTGCATTGTCGGAAGACGGTTTATAACAAATGAACAAAGCGTCTTGAAGTGTTTACATTTCAATGGCGTAACTTACATTCTCGCTTCTGAGGGGGGGCGCAGGACTCTAGGGGCCCAAGGCCAGAATAACGTTAAATACGTTTGCTGAATTTATAAAATATTCAAAGGTAAAACCTGACTTTTAGGGGGGGGGGCTCCTAACATTTTCCGTTAACAAATCGCACAAATTAAAATCGCATAAAAGGGACCACACAGAAACAGGTTTTACTGTATATATATATATTTGTATAAGACAATCGTCTACATCTTGTCACTAGTAATTATTAACTTTAGGTTACTTTTATAAGTATAATACAACAGTGTAAATGTGTATTTTATTTTTTTTTATATCCGAATGTATATTTTATTTTACTTCCTTTCAATAAATTAATAATTTTTTTAAAATATCCTTTTATTTTTGACTTTTCGAATTACTCAAGCTCCCTGGTGGAATTATCATGTCCACTTAGAGGACCCCCCCACACAGTCTGAGAAACGCTGGTGTATATTTTACTTACCTTATGAGAGAGAATCAAATGATTTTTTTTTTATAAATTTCTAATTTCGTTTTAAATCTTCAAGGAATATACTTTTTAATTTATTTTAACGACGAATGAAAACATTCGGAATTGTTGCGATGCATTTTATAAATTAATATTGGAAAAAATGATTCAAACTGATTCGTTCATTTTTTTAATATGATTCAAACTTAGAAAGAAAAAAATAACAATTTCTTTAAGAAAATTTTATTTTTCATGAAAATTATTATAATATATTGTTGATAATAAAATATAGAGGTCCATTTCTTTGATTTAGTAACTATATTATTTTTGTTACCAGATGTATTGGGCTGAAATTTAGTTTATGAAGAACGGCAAATTTTATTTAAGTTTACTGAATTTTTATTTCTTATTTGATACATTTATATTATCTAATTTTATAAATATAAATATATCTCACATCAGTAACGAACACAAAATTTTTTCAAGGGGGTTTCCAGGGTCACAAGTCCACCATTCTTGTATCATGCTAATTTTGATTTTGTAGACTTTCCGAAACAAAAACAGCGAAAACAATAATTATTAAACAAATAATTAGCATTAATTTATAAAATTAATCATTAATAACAAATACTCAATTACATTCTACCTACTATATGCTTAGAATTATAATCAATCGGAAAAATAATCAAGGGCTTTGGGTGGGGTCCGGACCCCTATTACACCCCCTTGTGTGCGACACTGTCTCACATATAAATTAATTGGCTTGCAAATAAGTCATTTAAGGTTGTTTTTCATTCAAATGAACAGTGGTCCAAAGCATGGAAAACCATTGGTATTTAAAGTATATCCATGCAAAAAATTAAGGTCACAAACACAAAATGTCTGAAAATTGATGAATTATGTACTGTGTTGCAACGAAATTTGGCACATAGACATATTACAATGCCAGAATAAATATAGTAACATAACAATATGGAAAAATTTTCAATTGTGCGTTAAGATACAGTTCATATCAAAAGTGGGAAATCAATAATCAGATATAAAGCATCTTACCTAGGGAAAAGTATATCTAATATAGAGTGCGATTACTGGGAAATAATGTATAAGCCTGACAACGAGCTGTCATACTCTTTTTGAGGATGTTATTAATTATTTACGGCAGTGTTTCTCAAATGTGGGGCGCGCCCCCCTTAAGGGGCATGATAACCTTACGAGAGGGGAGGGCATGTGCAAATTGAAAATTTGAAAACAAAAGATTATTTAAACAAATTACTAACTTACTGAAAGTAATCAAATACATTCTGACATAATAAAAAATGAAATACTCTTTTACAATGTAATACACTTATAAATGTATCATTACTGCATAATCTATTTTATAATTAATTTAACAATACTAGTAAGGACAAGTTTATAATTACCAGTGAACCTATGGACTTGTCATATATAAAATTATATGCAACATTATCAACTGGATAATTTTTACGGTTTATATAATTAATCCCTTTAAATGCCAACTAAAAATTACACGATTCGTTCCCAATGCCCCGTACGTAAGCGCATGTGGTGTATTGAGTGGGTAGAAAAGGAATAAATAATCAAATCCTCTGAAACAAGTAAATCCTTCGCAAACACTCTCAAGGTGATTTTATTGATTTCGAAAGTCTTCGGAATAATTTTATGGATAACAGTTCACAGAAAAGATAGTACTTCGGAAGGATGTATATATACACATATGTCTGAGGTTAATTATCACACTGGCTGAACGAGACGTTTATATACGTTGGAGGCACTTAAGAGGTTAAAGTCGTATTGTGTGTTTAGCGTCAAAGTATATTATTTTTGAATTTAATACATCATTATTGTATAATGGGGGGTGATGCAAATTATGATTGAATATTGGGTCGGAAACATTGAGAGTTGGAGAAGCACTGATTTACGGCAACAAAGCACATTTTTTCCAAAACAGGACTTTTAATTCCTGGGGGGGATCCTGGGAAGGGAGCTGATAAATGGTTTTTCATAGACCCTTCAAAACTTATTCAATAGAATTGGGGGATCCAGTGACCTCAAATTTCAATCCATACGGCGAATATACGTTCCTTCTAGAAATTCATACACAATTTGAGATCCGTTTGGCCACATATATTTATCCATAAAAATGTAGCCTAGACCCATAGCACCCAGAAAAACAAAGCTTCCTTACATAGCTATCATAGGCTCCCAGGATAAAATCCCCATAGCGCTATTCACAGTACATCATAGAAAGAAATACAGTGATGTACGACGGCTCAACATTTTGCTACTACATCAGTGTGCTTCTAAAAATTTCAATATTCGTGACCCAATATTCAATCGTAATTTTCATCACGTCCCATTCATACAATAACAATGTATTGAATTCAATAATACTATATTTCGACGCTAAAACTCCGGCACGACTTCAACCTCTTATGTTCCAGCGGTGTATATAAACGTCTCGCTTAGCCAAAGCGTTAATTTCCCCAGATGTATATATACGTCTTTCCGAAGTACGATATTCTGTGAACTGCTATCCATATAATTATTCATAAGGCTTTGGAATGAAAGAAAAGGACATTGACAATGTTTGCGAAAGATTTACTTAATTCAGATTATTTGCTTTTTTATTCCTCCCCCTCCCTCAAGTACATCACACACACTCGCTTACATGAAAAACGGTTCTCATTGGAAAGCGAATCCTGTAATTTTTAATCGGCAGTCAAGGGATTAATCATGAATCGTACAAATTATCTAGATAAGTGTTAATTTTTGAACATAATTTTATATATGACAATCCCATGGGATCACTGGTAACTATTAAACTTGTTCTTAAATTAGTATTGTTAAATTAATTATAAAATGCATTGTGTGTGTAGCATTGATACACTTATAATTGATTGTAATATATCAGTGTAAATGTGTATTTTATTTTTTTATTATGTCAGAATGTACTTTGCGTTAATTTACTTTCTTTAAATTAATAGTTTTTTAAAACAATCTTTTTCTGATTTTAGTAGAGTTGTAGCGCCCCCAAGGGGAGCGCACCCCACACTTTGAGAAATGCTGTACTACAAGGATTTCTTTGCGATCAAATCTGTCGATTTCTACTGCATATGAGGGATGAAAACAAGCTCAGTTTTCTCTCCAGTTGAAGACACGTCAGGTTCATATTGGTTGGTATATTTCACCTCATCACTGAAAAGAACACCCCCCAATTCTTGCGGTGTCCACAACTGATGTTTTCAGCTCCACAATATCCGGTATTTTCTGCTGGATGCAGTCAAAGGAACACACCAGACTGGACGCAAGGCGGAAAGCGAAGTCTCTACAAGACGGCTGTAAACAAGCGTTTCTCAAACTGTGGGGCGTGCCCCCTAAAGGGGCATGGTAACTTTACAAGGGAGGCACGAGAATAATATATTTAAAAAAATATATAAATTCATTGAAAGGAAGCAAAATAATACATTCTGACATAATAAAAGTAAAATACATATTTACACTGGCATGATATACTTATAAATGCATCAGAACTTCAAATTGTAATTATTAATTACCTTATAAATACCAAGTTAAGAGCAAGATTAAATAATTACAAGCAACTCCTATGAGCTTGTCACATACAAAATTTAATACTCATATTGAAAATTTGACGGTTTATAATTAAAATCGTGTTGTAGCTTTAGCCTCAAAAGCCTTATTATTGAATTCAATACATTATTGTTGTATTGATGGGGCGCGATGAAAATTATGCTTGAAAATTGGGTCGCAAGTATTCAAAGTTTGAGAAGCACTGCTGTGTGTAAGCTGCTTGTCTGGAAATTCATTTTCCAGACACATGAGCAAGGTTCCGAACTAGATGAGAAGCTGTTTTCCAAACATGCTGTCATGCACTTTTTTCCAATTAGTGACCCTATGAAGATATCGATGCTCTATGACTACATTTACCGACCTACCTGGTGACAGTACCACTTGTTAGGAATTTATTCCATAACCTGGACACCATTTTTGGTCCACTTGTAACTAACGAGGCACCTCCGCTTGATACTGACCAGCCTACCAACAGCTCTCCATCTCAAGGAATGATCTAAACCAGGGGCGGGCAGACTTTTCCAGAATTGTTGGTTACTTCTAATTTTTTTAAGCTGTTATGGTCCACCAATGTCAGTGGCGCACACAAGGAGGGGGTCGGGACCTACCCCATAGGCCATGACTTTTTTTCGATTGATTATAAACCAATGTATATAGCACGTAAAATTTAATTGAATATTTGTTATTAATATTTATTTATTATTTAATTCTGATCATTTATTTAATAATTTATTTTTTACTGTTTTTTCCCAACAACCTACTAAATTATTAAAATATGTTTGACTGCTTATTGGAATATGATACGACAATGCTAGGCATTCAACCCTCAAACCCGCCTCCCTTTTGAAATATTCCTGTGTGCGACAGTGCCCAGGATTGTAGGTGTGGTACGATTGGAAAAGTTCTACAATATTTATAATAAACTGCGTTACCCACCCACTTCACTGGGTATTTCACCATGCTGTATAAATATATACTGTTTACATATATAAAACTTATTCATATCTAGCATTAAGAATTCGATTCTATTGAAAGATATATTTATAGCTGTAACTCTCGCCTCTTGATATAAAAATGACAGAAACTATATTTTCTAGTTTCTGTTAATATCTAAAATAGAAGTAAAAAGTTTTTTTTGCGCTCACTTAACCCAATAATCAAGTGGTTTTCCGCCAAAGCAACTTTCAGTAGATCTCTACTCCATAACATGCATGCTAAATTTCAAGTCTAAATCCAATAGAGCAAAAACGGAATTTTTATCCCCGTAACCTCGTTGATGGCATTCTTAGCGGATTTCAATTCAACAAAAAAAAAATGAAACATGCAAACCAAATTTTATTATTACAGTCCTAGTAATTCGAAAACGGGAATTTTGTCTATCAATACGCCCCAATAACTCCTCCGCTTCCTGCTAGAGTTGATTTCCGTAAAATCTGTTCTTAGTGGAACTCTATCCAACTATATAAAGAAACGTGTTCAACAAATTTCAAGTAAATGGATTAAATTCAAAAACAGAATTTTTCCATAACTCTTCTTAACCCGTCGCAACCCAACTCCTTGGAAGGGGGGCGGGAGGTCGGTTTTCGCAAAACTCTTTGTTTTAGGAACTCAATCCCATGAAAGGAACATAGCTTCTAATTTTGTAACAGATGGGTGTAATAAATGAAAAATGGAAATATTTATCTTTTACACCCTTTAATCCTCCTCAGTGTCCGTTGGGGGTCAGTTTTCCTCAAACCTATTTTGTAGTGGATATCTATTCCATGTGAAAGGAATCCTCTAACCAAATTTCAAGACTGTACGTCTAATAGTTTAAAAATGGAAATAATTATGCATAACGCCCCCTTAGGCCCCCACAGAGCCACTTGGGATTTGATTTTCACGCCCCTTGGTGGTCGATTTTCATAAAAATCATTTTGTAGGGGTTCTCTACTTTATGAAAGGAATTTGTGTACCAAGTTTCAAAACTGTACACCTAATAGTTTAATAATAAAAATAATTATCTAAAACGTCCCTTAAACCTCTGTAACGCCCCTTGGTGTTCTGTCTTTGCGAAATCCGTTTTTAGCTGATGTCTGCTCAATGAAAGGAACCTGCATACTAATTTTCATGTCTGTAGGCTTAATAGTTCGAGAGATATCGTGATTAGTTAGTGAGTGAGTCGCTTTTCTCGTTTATATATAGAGATTAAACGTTATTTTGATATTTTGGGGATATTTGATCGGGAACACCTAGAACTCCCCCCCCCTCCTAATTTAAAAAAATTCAAAAACCTTCTCGGTGATATACCTAATGATTTCTCAAAATTTCACGTTGATTGGATGCTTGGTTTTTGAATCCATCGAGTGCAGACACACACACTATTTTATATATATATAGATTAATAATTCATACGGAATATGTACTTTTTTGCACAGATCTAATATAAAAAACTAACACTTTTAAAGCCACATTTAAAGCAAAACGCAAAATACAAACATAATAATATAATAGCCATAAATATAAAAATATCTAATGATGCATTTACTATCAAACATATATAAAAAATAAATTCATCTTAAATAAGTTTTATTTGTTATAGTCAGTAGAAGACTTAGTCTGCATACATCAGCCAATCATGAATATTTCAGTAAAATTACTGACTGCTAAAATCTTCAAGGGGTCACCACAAACTGTCTTGGTGGTCTAATGGTCGATCGCGATCTAGGCAATGCCCACAACGAATTTAAATGATCATGAGAAGACATTTCTACAGCCAACAGATTAATTTGTTTGTTTTAATAGAATATTCACAAAACTGGAGGAAAAATTCAAATAAGCTGGAAAGGTCTCAATCCAGGAGTTTTGCGAAAACTAATGCTAAACAAAATATTTTTTTATAAACTGAAGGCTGATATTGTATGTACTACACCCTCTTGAAATTAAATAAAATGCAAATTCTATGAGTTTAACTGGATGCGTTTTAAAATTATGGCAGAAAACATGTTTGTGAACTTAATTTTGGACGTGAGTATATGTCCACTGAAGTCCCTTGCCACTCACTCAACTTCGGAACGGCTGTTGTTATCATAATAAAAGTTGTGTCTAGGTATAGAGTAAATTAGCCATGCGCTACTGAAGAAAACCACTTACGACGCCCTCTGGTAGTAAACTGCAGATTTAACGTTCATATTTCGAAAACGGAACGAGATAGGAAAAAAAAAGTCATTTACAATATTGTAGAACATCATTGATTTAGTAAAAAAGACACATTGGAGATATTGATGACAAAAGATATTTCCTGTGAAGCCGTACCTCATCAAGGATTTCGGAAATCAAATAAATCGGTATGGCGGTGTCCAAAATTGGCGTAAACGTTCTCCTAATCTGTCTCTACTGAATTTTTTCCAGTAGGGTTACCTGAAGCAGCAGGTATATACGATCCCTCCACAATCATTGCATTACTTTAACGCATGCATTAAAGCTTGTGCCAACGTGTCACGCTCTATGCTCCAACGTCCTTCGCATGATATTCAAACAAAGTGTCAAATGTGTATTGTAGTTGATGTTGAAATTTTTTGAATGTATCAAATAACGATGCATTATTATATAACTAGGTTATTTTTTTCTTTCTCAGATAATTTTTCTCACACCGCAATGCAGGAAATCACGAAAAAAAGAGATGCGTGTCTTAGATATTCGATTTTTTTCATTTATGTTCCCATGATGTCTTTCTTTCTAAATCGATGTTCTACAAATTGGTAAATCCCTCCCCTCTCACTATTTTGTTCCACTTTCAGTATAAGAATATTAAATCCGCAGTTTACCACAGGGAGACATTGTAGGTGCTTTTATTCAGTAGCACATGGCTACTTTACTATATTCGCCCACCACTTTTATGAATACAGCATCAGGAAGTTCTAAGTTAAGAGGGTGGCAAGAAACTTCAGGGGGCATACTTTATATAACTTTAGCATCTTTCGTTGCCACTGGGCAAAGTTTGCACCAATGCTAACAATTCAATTGAGTCTATTTAAATATGTTAACGGGAATGCATGAATTAACTTAATTAACACATATAATTCGTTATCTTCTAAATTAATTTTTTCACATTTAATTTTCTTTTTTTTTTGTCAATAATTTTTTTTTTGTCACAAAAAAGGTTTATCTTTTCTTTCAAAAGATTCTGAGTTTCACACACAAACAGACAATGGATAATATAAAATTCTACAAATCATTTTTCAAAGCGTATGACCAAACCATAGCTAATTGTTTTTTAATAATATATTTTAGAAAACTTTCGAGTTTTTGTAATAGATAAAAAATAAAATTGCTGCATATTCTATTTACAGCTCAAGAAATCTTTAAATCCAAGATTTAATGTAGTTCTGTATAATAGTTCAGGAAATATTAAAGGTTATATTTACTTTCAGAAATGTTAGTTTCCAAGGACGTTGTCATAAGGTCCTAGTATTAGTTTGAATTATCAATCCTTTCAAAATGTCTTTGAACGCTGTGACGGGTCTTTAC
Source organism: Trichonephila clavipes (assembly GCA_019973935.1). Taxonomy (NCBI): domain Eukaryota; kingdom Metazoa; phylum Arthropoda; class Arachnida; order Araneae; family Nephilidae; genus Trichonephila; species Trichonephila clavipes. The sequence continues at coordinate 14,607 of BMAU01019004.1, forward strand.
GTGACTTTCACCAACTAATCCTCTTGGGGAATCTTTAGGCTAGCATTCGCGTTTATTTTACAGGCATCCCTCTCAAGAAGAAACTCTGAGTGTATATAAAGTAGTTAGTGTATATAAAGTTGGAGTTTAATAATCGTAGGCGAGAAGGAACGGATCATCTGAATGCAGTGTTACTATGGTAAGAATTAGAATTACGCATCTTCACTAAACGATCTACGCATTTTGGCTACTGGACCAAATTAGTGAATCCAAAATTATTAGGATAGGATTGATTAAAGCTTAACTAAGCTGATTTCGTACGCTTATTCACGTAAGGTAGTTGCTTTCTTCATATCACTCCTAGGGTTCCCTTTTATAGATGACTTGTTTTGGAATATTATATTTGATAACAATAAATTAGATTTATCATGGAAAGTCTTGGTCACACACATTCATCGTTACCTACCACACCTTTTAGTAGACAAGATGATGATGAAGCGACTTCAGGGATAAGATCATTTTAACGTGCATTGAGAATCATTTTGAACGGAATAATTTAGTAATTCCCTTGATGATTTTTTTTTCAAATATCGAATTAATAGCCAGACCCGAGTAAAATTTTTAATATGATTTAATTAGACTATTCTTTTCCGAAATCTGCAAAAAAATCGTATTTAATGAGATGCAATATTATTTTAGAAACTAATCAAACATAAAATAAATTTTTTGATATAATTTAGCCTTTTACTTTTTTGATCAATTAACATAAATACTGATGGGAGGCCAGGCATTGTCCTTGTTTTATAGAAATTTTTATACGAATACCCCTTGACTGGATGTGATTAAATTTCTTCGGTGGGGAGTGTCAAGTTATTCTCGCGCTTTTCTGAGTTCAGTGAACGCATAAATTTCACGTCTTGTAGATTTGTGCGGGGAGTTTGTCCAATCAGATGCGAAATTCAAGGGATGGCAAATAGTCTGGCTCCAGGATTTTGGAGTGATGGGGTGCAGAATAAAAGGGATTTCCGAATTTTCAGCAGAGGCTCTCTCCCAAAATTACAGCACTCGGATGTAACCAGAGATAACACCGGGACTGCCCTGGGGTCAACACTGACTCTTCTCCTCAAAGGTTAAGTTCCTTTCAGTAATCTTTTTTTTTGTAAAAACTAAATTTTTACTTGTGCATAAAATAAATTTAACTTAAACGTAAAGAATCGTTTCGTTAATTGAGAATGTTTTTCTTTATTTAACTTTGGTCATGATGCGATTTACAATTATCGAACCTGGGTTACATTACCGATAATCAACGATAGGCTTCGCATCAATACTAATCTTCCCCAGTTGTGAACAAAACTGTGAAGCTTAGAAAGAGTGACCCATTTTTACGACGACAATATTTTACATGGACATCAATAAAAGATATTTCTTTGATATTAATGCTTTTTTCACACAAATCTTATAGGATATCGTTGAAAAATGATATTCTAATAATCCCTCATAATAGTTAAATAGAAAATTAGTGTTCGAGCTTAAGACTGAATACACTATGTATTCTTAATCCGCCACACTGATTTAATTACGATTTAAAATTGGCGCATGTACTAAAATATTTACAAAAGTTAAATTTAAGAATTAAAAAAATGTAATTTCTGCATGGTCGGGAAAACAGTATGGAGATAGTGGAGTTCGTTACCACACCACATTATTTGAAGCCGGGGAAAGTCAGAGTTCCAGTTACTTCAAGCAATCGCTATTTGATTTGTGCTTCTTCCATTCATTCAATTTCTACTATTAGCTCAAGCTCTTTATTTATTTACTTATCTTCGTGGAATTTCCAATCGTTAATAAAATACATTTAAAGCGCTCAATTGAGCTGAAATTTTATATACATGATTATTTTGGATGGCAGTACAATAATTTAATTATAATTAATTGATTAAAAATAATTATTCAAAGAATTTCAAATACAGCCCTGTTGGCATCATTTATGGCGACTTAGCTACAATTTTGGTGATCTGTGTCAAAACATGAAAATGCTTTTTTCTCACATTTTAAAGCGCTGGTTTAAGATGCAATTTTCTATACACTATTATTTTGGGTAAAAATTCGATAATTTAATTATAATTAATTAAAACCAAGTGACTGAAACTAATTATTTAAAGAAGTACTGATACAGCCACGTTGGTTTTATTTTTAGCGACTAAGGTCAAAACTTTAAAGATTTTTTTCCTCACGTTTTAAAACATTCAATTGAACTGAAATTTTATGTACACGATTGTTTTGGATGACAATACGGTACTTTAATGATAATTAATAAAAAATTAATTACCACTTAATGTTGTGATTCTGTCACATGTATATACATATCTATATTATTTGAACTATTTAATAAAAAGTAGATAAAATAAGAATTTTCTTTCTTGATCTAAGTAGGATTTGACTTAATTTTTTTATGTTATTTGTTTTTCCTCTCTTCTTCATTAGATGCACTGTTGGCTCATATACCTTTCTAGTATACTCTCGCGACTGCAGAACACTTAGAGATTTAGTTGCATTTTACGTTTTAGTTAATGTTTTAAATTAAAGAACAAAAATAACTAATTATATATCTTGCAAAATATAAAAGGAATAATAATAAAAACATTCATGCCGATTTACGATCAAACTCGTGTCGTAATGATGCTCATTGCGCGATCTTTTCACATAAGTAAGTAAAACTTTTTTTTTACTATGGCTATGATTTTGTATCGGGTAAAAATATGAATAATTTTATCTTTAGTTAAAAAAAGTTATATGCTTTTCACAAACTTCTTATAATGCAGGGCGAGGAATTATTTGGGAACTATATACATGATTTGTATTACCCCCAGAATGTGCAAGTAATCGTTTGGCAGTAGAAACAGTAAATAATGGTTTGCATAAAAAAAATCGTTGGGTAAAATCAAGTTATCGAATCTTCTTGTATCTTGAAGCAAAATCAAACTGAGATAGCACCAATAATATAATATCAAAAGAAATGATATGGATTAACTCCAAATATTTTACTTCAACATCAATTATAACAATCGTGCAGCTTTACATTGCGACGTAAATATAACTCTCTCACTCATTCAACATCAATTAAGGAAAACTCTTGATTAGTACGGATTTCAATGAATATTCATATGCTAAGTTCCTGTTCTCTGTGAAATATTATTATAAATTATATTTATTTCTCATATTGTATAGTATGTTTTTGCCGCTTTTGAAAATTAGAATTTTTATAGTCATAGATATAATTATTCATGCATTTAAGTATTTACTTGTATTTCGAGTGAGTAAAAAGTGAGAGCATGATAAATTACATAATAATCGATTTTTATATCATTAAATATACTAGTTTCAGAGAATTAAATATACTAGTATTAAAATTTCAGAATTTTATATATACTTTCAATGATTACGCATCCCATTGTCTCAAGTATATTAACCCTTTAACTGGTATGCCCGTACACCGTACGGGCTATCGAAAGTTGGCCACAACCGGTTTGCTCGTACGAAGAACAGGTTCTGAAATTTTTTTTTCTTCTCCCTATGAATTGCATATATTTTTAATTCTTATGATGAGATTATTAGTACTCGTGTGTTTTTAAGAGATGTAGCTTATCCATAGTACTGAAATACTTCTTATCTGGAGTTTTTCTTGCGGTAAAGGTGAAAATTTTGCATTGAAGGCATGAATTTACTCTTGAAAATATTCTATTTCTATCGGGATTTGCAAGAATATATCAAATTTTTTTCGTGAGAAGAAATGAAAATGAAAAGATAATAAAAAATACCGATTTTAGATTTGTCCTCATTGAATTGTAAGACTTATGACACCATACTTCAAATTACTAGTGCATATATATAGAAGAGAAGAAAGATTGAACACACTCAGCAAGCAACACTGAAAAAAATTGAAATCTCAAGACGAATAGATATTGAAGGATAAATGAGAAATAAAAAATACTATAGGGTGAATATATAGAATATATATATATATATATATATATATATATATATATATATATATATATATGCACACACACAACAACTGCCAAAAAAGCGTCACCCGTTTGAAAAAGAGGTACAAACATGATATCTTCTTGTAGGTATGAGAGAAATTCTTTTTTAGCATTAACGAAATATTCTTTAGAGTGTGTTTATATAAAAAGTAAACATTTAGGACTTTTTGTGTTCTACAATTATACAATAAAAAAAGCGTAAAAACTTTAAAATTAAAAAAAATAAAATAAAGTTTTTCCATTTTCGCATTCCATTAAGTGTTATCCATAGTTATATGCAATAAAAATATATGTGTCTTTGTTGAGACATTTTGGGCAAAAAAAATGAATAAAATAATAGCTTAAGACAGTGATACTCAACATGTGCCCCGGTGGCCTTTTTTGAGTAACCCAATCATAGCTCAGTGCACTAAAAATTCAAATATTTAAGAACAATGTTCTAAAAATAAAGCACGAAATTCTATCAATGACGTAATAAAATCCTATCAATTTTGCGATCAAATTGTTTTGATAGTAGAATGATAACAAGAGGGTTGGCCAGAGATGAAATGAAATCGAAACTTCCCCATAACTCAGTAAAAATGCATTTAAGTAAATATTTTGTTCGATGTCAATAAAGAATTAAGATAAAAGTTAAAAACATAAGGGTTTTAATATTTTGATCAATTTTGCTTTGTCCAATGTTGCTTTGATCATATAGTATTTTTTTCTATTGTCCTCTTGTTGCGGCCCGCGTGAAATACCTGTCATATGAATGTGTCCCGGCGGAAAAAAAGATTGAGTACCCCTGTCTAAAGGGGTTGAAATTCAATGCAATAGATTGGAACATCAAGACTCACAATAAAGTAATACATGATTTTTCATTCTCTCATTTCTTACACACACCTCTATTTTTGAAAATAAAAGATTATTCTGCTTGAAAAATAACACTTAAATTAAAAGATACATTTTTTAGACAATTGCAATTGGAATTGAAACATCAGAGATATTGAGAAATAATCTACAAGAAATTTGAATTGTTTTTTAGTCTTTTTCTATTCCATGCCCTGAGTTTATTCCCTTTTATAACACGATTAATGTCTAGACAATTTTTTACTCGAAAATAAGCTAATGGAGTAACACAATAATTAGGAAGAAATAAAAAAAAAGTTACCAATTTATGGAGATATACGTTAAAAAAGAAAGAAAAACTACCGTAGGAGAAAAAAGTTAGCTCACTTTTGTTATGCATACTTAACAAAATGGGACCAAAAGAAAGACGTAAAGAAACATTTCTGAAAAATAGTGACTCATAAGTGAAAACAAGAGTTTTTCTAGCCTGAAAGGAATACCACATTTTTTCCTTCCAAAGAGCCTTTCGTATTCCATTACGTATCTTAAAATAGGAAACGAATACAAATTTACCTCCTCCAAGTAGAAGAGAGTCTCCTAATAAAAATTGTATTTCTCAAGTAATGCTTCATCACGATTTTTCAGGGAAAATCTAGACTTTTAAAGTAAGAAAGAAACAAAGGCCACAGCGTTGCATAAACTATTTTGTCATCATGAAATCTGCTTGAGTACAATCTTTTGAAACTTTTGACGAAAAAAAATAATTTGAATAAGTATAAGTTTTAAATAATATTTTTTACAAAGTCAACTGTTCACCCTCCTCCGCAGACCTGTATGTTTATATATATGTATGTATTATTTACTAGAGATTTTCACATCAGACTGACCACCTGACTGGACATGTGCTCTTAAACCTCAGTACCGAGGGTCACGAAAACTGAGATGGGCACAGTAGGCCTTAGCTCGCCATGGACTGTTGCATAACTGAGTTTAGTTTGGAGTTTAATTACGAAACATAACGAGATAAGTGACCATGATGTGAAAGATGGAGTCATATCTATTCTGGAAAAAATAAAGCAAAATATCTATCACTTGGTTAAGTCATGACGAGCACATTTTTGAAAGTGTGGAAAATTAACAATCATCTCATCATTAGCTACTGTGACCACAAATTCCACAATTTCATAATGTTTTTACGCTAACATCATCTTATACAATCATACTATTTATCGCATTGAGAAGTCGTAATAAAAGATTTTCTGATTTAGCTAATGTTAACGCTGTTTGTGGGAGCTCGGGGTTTTAGAAAAAGATATCCCCACACATTGATTCTCCATACAAATAAAACTATTACGCACAAAAAAAGTTAGCTTATTTAGTTAAGATTCCAAAATAAAACACCACTCGCTTTTTTCTGTGCATGACAATCGTAGAGAATTTTTTTATAAGCAGAACATCTTAATTTAAAAACACTTTTGTTGATACCCTCCATTGCAACATTAGGTACTGTGTTTTTGATGAATCATAAAAGAAAAATATTACATACTACTCTTGGCAAATTATTTTAAAAGATGACCCACTTATTGACAAAATTCCAAAATGGTACTACACTTGTCACAGTTTTACCTAGATCAATCATTACCATCTTGTTTTCTTTTACAAAATGATTTTGTTTAAAAAATTGAATCCTAAGTTTATAACTTAATCTAAGAAATAAATGTATAAAATTAATGTAAAGAATTTTTATAACACTTTAATGAAGTAGGTATTCGAAGCATTTACCATTTACTTAAATGTAGGCTCTACAACTTTTTATAAGTGGCCGCTTTTATGGAGACTCAAATTTGAATGATATCTTTCTCTCAAATTCCGACAAAAATTTGCTAATTTTGACTAAAGTAACAACTCGGTTTGTCGACTTGTAAATGCGATTATTAGTACGGATGCATAACATGATGTTAGTGAAAACATTATCTCAAAATTGTGAAATTTGTGGCCACTGTAGCTAATGATATGATGGAATGTGTCAATTTTTCCCATTTTCAAAAATGTGCTCGGCCTGACTTAAACAAGTGCTAGGGAATTGTTTAAAAATTTTCCATAGAACAGATATCACTTCACTTTTCAACTTGTAGCCATTAATAGTTCAATTTCGGGACACCCTGTATACACATTGGGAAATCTTGTGACCACTTATACTGAACTAATACCCTGCTGAGTCCCTTTTTTTTACTTAAAATATTAGACGACGGAACATGTACTCAATGAGTCTGTGGAACGTTTTTTCGGTAATATTAGACAATGACGATTAAGAAAAGTATCACGGGACTTAAGAAATTTCTGAGTATGATTTAGATTTTAAAAGGAATTCTGTCCTGAAAAATCTATTGGCCATGGTAATTGGTGAACGTTATCGCCATGCTCTTCAATACCTCTATTTAAACTCATGTCCATAAATGAAGGATAATGAAGTTCAGGCAAAGAAAGAGACAGAAGCAAAACAAATTTGACTTATTTGTAAAGTCTATTTATTAAACAAAAGGTAAAAAGCAAAAAGAGGCTATATGTTTGACATAATTAATAAAAATTGCGATATTTACTCCCTGGAGCAAATTTCAAAAAACGAACCTATTTACAAAAAAACAGTATAACATGGTTAGTATGATAATTAATACGGAGTATGTCTCCCGGACGATGCAATAAAGGCCTTACAACGCCTAGTCATGCTGAGTATCAAATTATCAATCTGATCTTGGGAATATTACATAACTCATCAAGCAATGACGTTCGAAGTTCCGGTAGACAGCTGGGAGGGGGTTGACGGGCTGCAATTCGTCGGCCAAACATATCCCACACATGCTCTATTAGATTCAAGTCCGGTGAGTACAATGGCCAATCCATACGGGTGATATCCTCCAATTGAAGGCATTCGTCTACAATGTTTGCACGGTGAGGACTGGCATTGTCATCCATAAACAGAAATTCAGCACCCATGACGCACGGAAACAAACGTACATGTTGTTCCAGAATGACATCTCGATAGATGTGGCTTGTCATCGTTACACTCTGAGCAAGCAGGTCAGTTATGGAACCAAGAATAATTCCTCCCCAAACGAGGCATCCTGAACCACCGTAACGGAGTCGTTCAATGGTGTTCTCTTGGTGGTAACGGGTACCTGGTGCTCTCCATATTAAAGTCCGGTGAGAATCAGACAGCAAACTAAACGTGAACTCATCGGTAAACATCACACAAGACCACTGTTGTGGTGTCCACAATGCATGCTCTCTACTCCAGGTTAATCGCAAGTGACAGTGAGTTGCGGTAAGTGGAACACATCTGATAGGCCTACGAGCATATAGACCAATGTGCCCTAAACGTCTGTTCACAGTCTGCCTTGAAACTGTCGTACTGGTAGCTGAAGAGATCTGACGAGACAGGTCTGATGGTGTGCTCCGTCTGTTTCTTTTGGCAATAACTGCCAAATACCGGTCCTCATTCGGCGTTGTAACTCGGGGGGGACCTGTGCTGTAACATCTACTCACATTAGCATCATCTTGGAATCGTTGCCAAAGCCTGGAGATGACACTCTGGGCGATTCCAAGTTCCTCGGATACTTCCAGCTGGGTACATCCACATTCCAGTCGTCCAAAAGTTCTACCACGTAAAAAATCATCCAAATGCTTCCTTTGCTCCATAACTATGCGGTTATTGCTCTGAAAGTCTTTTAAAGCGCTTGTGAAAAATTTTACCTCTTTGTCACCATTCCTTATATACCCCTCTCTTACAATCTCGTCATTGTGACGTGCTATCTGTGTCATCTGGTGGTTTCTTGTAATTTGCATATTGTTCTTCAAGATATGTGTGATAATTCTACAGGTTAATTTTTTATTTTAGAGTTCAATTTGTGTGTGATTCTGAATTAGCCTTAATTTATGGACATGAGTGTACTTCTGAAGTAATTTGTGTCATCTCAAAATCTGCTGGGCTTACCGCTAATGGGTTCCGCAAGTAATAATGTTCAAACAAAGAATTATTAAGCAAAGAATGCATATATGACACACACAAACACTAAGAAAAGACAGACACTCATTTTCAGACTTTTCCATGGCCGGCCCTCTCCCCCGATTTGTCCCCTGTAGAGCACGTGTGGGATCAGCTAAAACGGCAGATGCCATCGTGTCACTCTGTACATGATTTAGAGTTGGCTGTTCAAGATCTGTTGGCTATCTGCCTCAGGACAACATAAGGTGTCTAATAAAATCAATGCCAGACCGTGTGGTGGCATGTATGGCAGATGGAGGGGGTCCAACGCGCTATTGAAGTTGTTGCACACCCTGTATTCGTTTAATTGTCTTGTTTTTGAGATCAAGTGAATCTCTCATCTGTGTCATTATGTGTATTAAATTTCATTTCAATCCGATGCTTTTTTCTTGGGTCGCTATTTTCAATGTTTCTGAGTGTATATAATGTATGCTGCAGGTAAATTTAATATTTTAGTTTATAACCTCTTAACTCGGGAGAAGTCACGCACTTGATATTACAATTTGTGGCCACGCGGGGTCACGGATTCACCCAATCAATTTTGCTTTTCTTACTTTTATTGTACTCAATAAAAATTTTAATTTCAGTGAATAATGTAATTAAAAGAAAGTTTATTTGGCTTCTTTGAAGGATTTTTCAATTTTTCTTTGAAAATTTCAGAAAAAACCCAAGCAAACTGAACTAAAAAGTATCAAATATGCGTGAATTTATTAAAGGACACAAATCATTGACAATTTTCCCTAACTTTGCAGGAATGATATTTGTATTCAAAACTGTTATATTTTGTTCAAATTTTTGTAGTTTTATTGCCGTGTAGGGCAGCGATGCACGTTAAATCTGTCGAGAGCTGAAACGTCCTCCCGTTGGTGTGGTGTGGTAGTTAGGAGAGGGGGTTAGGTGTCGTCCATTTTGTTCAAAATTACGTGGTCCGTCGCCAAAATTTAGCTGAACAGTGCGACGTTAATATTCAATCAATCAATTGTAGTTTTATTGCCCTTAGATGATCGACTAATTAGCATGTTAAACTTTTTCTTGATTGTGGTGTTTTGAAAGGGTGCCATGTTCTTGTGGAACACGTGTGACTTTATCTCCTTCTTGATAGAATTTTTTAGGTAGTATTTGAAAATTTTCTTTTCAACTCAAACGTTTCAGGCTCATTGCTTTTCTCCAATTTACTTTCACACTATTATGATTAATACCAATTATTTCATCACGTTCTTCCCTTGCTTGATCAGTTTCAACTTCAAGCAAGGGAGATTTCAATAGGGGATCTCTCGCACACACAAATACCCCTGTTTTTTTTAATATTCCATTCATTTACATTTACAAACCATAATGAGTCGTGCTAAACAGAAATCAAACCACTAAAAAGATCACAGAGGGAAAATGTAGCTTTTTTATATAAATATATTTTAGAACAAAAGTGGTCACAAAGAGAACTTAGTCGCTGCAAGTACATCAATATAGTACTTACAAGAAGTACCAAAATTTCAATGATGTACTTTTTCCTGGTCCTTATACAGGGTGCTTGAAAATGAAATACAATTCCAACTTAAAACCACAAACTGGATGCAATACTGGAATGGTAACAGTTACTGAAACTTTGTGTCCTTGAATTTAATCCTATCAGATATTAGAGCCAGAAATGCAATTAGTTGGTATAGAAAATACTAGACCATACATGCCATTCTGGATGCAGTACCAGAATGGTAACCGCTAATGGACCCATGTCTCCCGATTTTAATTACGGTTATCGGGATATTAGAGGCAGAAATGTGATCCGTCTTTAAAGAAAATATTTTGCCATTCAGTCACCCATGTTCACCACTCAGTGAAGTAGGAGTCTTGTGGAAATTCCATTGCACTGAAAACGACATTGAATAGTACGTAAGGGATAGAATTTTTATGCAACCGACAAAATTGTTTATATTATGATCCATGATGTCGCAGAAGGATATATCAATATTCCTGACAACACCTGTAGAAGGGTGAATAGTTGCTGCACTCTTGCTTTGTTATATACAGCATGATCATCAATTTGTTGAAAAGAAAAATACAAATTCTTTATACGAAACAATTTTCCTTTTGTCGGACTCAGAAATCTGCTCGAATGATTATCGTATTCCTTTAAGAAACATATTGCAGTTATTTATGCAAACTGTACGAAAAAGCAATTTTAGTAGTTTGAATCCGTATGCTGTTTTCTTTTTATATAGTTGTTGGGAGAGAGCCGTCTGCACCAATAATATGCATTTAGCAGAAATGCTATACCATTGTAGAAACGCAACCTGAAAATTTCTTACTTTAGATGCTTTCTTCATGATAGTATTTTTAGGTAAAAATCAATGCCTTTTTTACATAAATTACATTACTCCTTTAACTTAAGAAATATTTTAGCTGCATCGAATACATTTCTTTATATTCACTTATATTACTTCGATAAAGCTTGAACTTTTCTAACGAAATTTACTTTTCTAACATGAAACTTTTAAAACTCACATTCTTTTTAACTGAAATAATTTGCAAACGTATTGCAGACTAAACTTGAAAATTCGATTAAAATAATGTACTTCATCCGCTTTATTATTGATGAAATTCACTTTGACTAAAAGCATTTTTTCTATGTATGCTTATGTGATGCATTCCTTGGATATATTTTTCTTGTGCAATAATTTCAAGCAAAAAAAAATTGCAATTCATGTTGAAAACTCATGGTTATACAGACTTTTATTGCTTCTTTGCGAAATTGAGCTTATAGGAATAAGGGAAGTCTAGAAGGCTTAGAGCAAATTCGTTGGACACTTTTGATACATTTCTCAATTATAATAACACAGCTCTTCCTATTGAATGTTTGTAGCGTACAATAGATTTTGCAAGAAACTTCTAAAAAAACTATTTGTACTTTAAAAAGTGTCGAACTTAATTCATATGAAGACTGGAAATAACTAATTACATATTAAGGAAAATAAACTTGATGAACGTTTGTATTGAATGCATGTTATTAATTCCGACACTGATATAAATAAAGTTTAAGTTCAATGCAATTGTAATGCACTCTAAAGATGATACAATAGTGTTTATTTATGCAAAAATAGTTTTATTTATGTAAGGAGTTTTGAAAGTAATGCAACATACTATATATACTTAATATTTACAATTAAAAAAAAACAACTGAGGAAGTTTGAATTCTTTTTTATGTCTATAGTTAAATTTATCTTGTCTTCATTTGAAAAGCATTCTATTTTGTTGTAAAGAAATGTTGTTCTAGTTTGAAAAATGAACATTCATATTTTAATTTACATGGAAGAAAATACCTACCTATTTCCAACATAAATTCTTATTTATATAATAAAAATGGTAACATAATTAATAATTTTAGAATATTATAAAGTAACATTTGGAATATAGAATTCGGGAACGTTATGGCTGCATATATTGGGCTAAAAACAAAATATTACTATGCTGCAGGTACTCATGCAATAGGAAATATTTGAAGCAATTCGGATCCCTAGGCAATACATTCAAACTTTGGAAATATATACACAGTCCAGTCACATTAATGTGATCATCTGTCAAAAGCCAGAATAACCACCTTTCGCAGAGTGGACTGCGGCAAGACGTGCAGGGAGAGAGTCACTTAGGTTCCTGAAGGTGTTCTCTGGGATGTTGAGCCATGCCGACTCTAATGCCGTGGCCAGTTGCGCTAGATTACGCGGTTGAGGATCCATGGCGCGAACAACTCGATCGAGATGGTACCACAGATGCTCGATTGAGTTTAAGTCAGGTGAGTTTGCTGGCAAGGGGAGGACGGTAAACTCATCCTGGTGCTCTTCGAACCACGCACGTACACTGGCAGCTGTATGGCACCTCGCATTTTCCTGCTGGGAGATGCCATCATCCTGAGGAAAAACAATGCGCATGTAGGGGTGGACATGGTCCGCAAGGACAGATGCGTACTTGTATTGAACTATCGTGCCTTCCACAATGATCAGTGATCCCAGAGAATGCCAGGAAAACATTCCCCAGACCATAATGCTCCCGCCTCTAGCTTGGACCGTTCCGGCAATGGTTGCAGGGTGGTTCCTTTCAGAGGTTTCCGCCTTATACGCCAACGTCATTATGTCCGATGGAGCATAAAACGCGATTCATCTGAAAACGCTACATGTCGCCACTCTGTGGACGTCCAGCTGCTGTACTGGCGTGCAAATTCTAGCCTTCGTCGTCGATGAACAGCAGTCAGAATAGGTGCACGAACCAGGCGTCTGCTTCGGAGGCCCAGGCGCAGCAATGTTCGCTGAATAGTAGTTTGGGAGACACTTTTGGTAGCCCCTTGGCTCATTTTGGTGGTCAGTTGCTCAACGGTAGCCCGTCTATCTGCCCGAACACATCTCCGCAACCTTCGTTCGCCTCTGTCATCTATGGCCCGTGGTGCACCACATTTGCCACGTCGCTGATTTTGAACAGTTCCATTTTGCCATGCACGATACACTTTTACCACGGTGGCACGAGAACAGTTCACAAACTCAGCCGTTTCGGAAATGCTTCCACCCTTGGCCCGAAAGCCAATGATCATGCCCTTTTGGACGTCGGATAAATCGCTTCGTTTCTGCATTACGCCAACGATTGAAATGTTTTCTAAAGCCCTCACACACCCTTTATATACGCTCAACTGCACTGTGCTGCTACCTGCCTTCTGTGATTGGTTATTCAACTCTGAAGTGGAAAGTACGTGGTGGTCACATTAATGTGACTGGACTGTGTATTAAGATCATATATAGAGAGTTTTAATTATATATTAATTATGCATTATTTAAAGGTATAAAAATAAGTAACATAAAACATAACTATTCATTTTATAATATATTTCTATAATATTTTGAATTTTCTTAACAAAATAAGCAATGTTAAAAAAAGGGAACTATCTGTTATTAATACAAAATTCAATCCAGCGCCTCACTCTAAAACAAAGAAACAACTTTTCTCTCGGCGTCCCGTTCCAAAGCTAACGCCTTTCTTTCTTACAATAATAGTCCCCATCCTCAGGAGCGTACAATGGTGCCAAATACTCGATATCCCGACACCAACAGTAGCCAAACGGTACACATACCTTGAACTAAATACAAATGCTCTATAATCCCAATAAAGCAAATGTTCAGAGACTAGAAATTTCCCACATTCGTTCGATATATATATATATGTGTGTGTGTGTGTTTATATTGTACGGGGAAGGTGGATCCATAAAGATTGCTTAACACAAAATCACTGACCTAATTCAGCGACAGCTCTAGAAATCATAATAGCTCTCCATTTTATTTCAAAGGCTTTTTTTGTATATACATTTGTTGTGTCTTTTGAAGTCCAATATCTTTCTACTTTGGCATTGTACAGTGTACAACTTTTTCACTTGGTATTTTATTTTATTTTATTATACTATATATGAATTCTCACCTCTTGATTTTAAAAGGACATGCATATTGAATAATAATTTCTAAAATTGATCGAAGAAGAGTTATCGTTAACGCATTCGTGACCTTCTCCACTGAAAAGATTTCCGTAAAACCCGTTTTTAGTGGGTCTTACATAAAAAAAATAAATATGGTTGCCAAATTTAAAATTCAGTAGTTCAAATTGGAATTTTTTGTATCAACAAACTCTGAAACACTTTTGAGAGTCGATTTCCCAAAGAACCGTTCTTAGCGGATTTCAATTCAACAAAAGGGATCTGCATATCAAATTTCCTTCTTATTTGTCGTAGTAGTTTGAAAACTGGGTTTTAGTCAACACGCCTCAGTACATACTCATCCCTTAAGAGTCGATTTCCTTAAAATCCAATCTTAATAGATTTCTATTCAACAAAAAAAAATATGCTTATAAAAATTTCTTATAAGTATGTTGGTCTTGCGGATTTCTGCTCTATGAAAGGATTTCAAAGAATACCAAATTTCAAATATGTTGGCTTGGGACGGTGGAATTAATATAAACCAGTAATATCATCCATGCTATGACGATCGTTTTGACATGGTGGCTAAGATACTCGTTTTCGGATTGAAAGGTGCCCGGTTCTAATCTTTCTTCAGGGTTAATAGTTAAGGAGATATCGTGATAAGTGAGTGAGTTTCTTTTCTTCTTTAAAAAAATAGATACCTCATTTTGCAGTGCAGTGTTACTGTTACTTTTGGAATCCATTTTAATAGGTGAAAAATTGATCAATAATCACGAAAAGTTAAAGTACTCAAATACTTGATGGTATGAACTGTAGAAAATACAAAAGAAATATCAAGGAACTGTAATTAAAAGTTATAGGAATTTCAGAGGAATGAATATTTATTAACAAGAACACGTAAAAAACTTAAGTAAATTAACTTATGAAACTCATAAATTCTTCATTGATTTTGCATTGTGAATTATGAACTATACAAATTCCCAATATCCCGAATATGATACATGCAAAATGTCTTTGTAGCTATGAGCCGTTTAGTGTACCTAAATCTGCATTGTGAAGAGTACAACGAAGGTCCAATTAACCAGTCATTCGGAAATTTTGGGGTTGTATTTTGAAAATAATTCAAATAAACTAAACAAAACATTAATTCATCTTTAAAATTTCACCATCTTTAAAATACCTTTTACGATGGTTAGTTAAATTTATTTTCCTTCTTTTGTATCAGAGTGCATTTATTATTGTATTACTATAATAAGTTAACTATTTTAAAAAATAATTTCAATTAAAAATATTATTGCAGTTTTCTTGAATTAAATATATCAACAATTTCTAGAATCTAAGATAATTTTAGTTCAATACTGAAAGTCCTAAAATGAGAGGCTGATAATTTTTGTGTAAATTTTTATGGTATTTAGAGAGTTTAATCATTAAAATAGTTGATCATTTTCTAACTTTTACATAAATAAGTAAATGCATTAATAAAATAAGAAATAAAAAGGAATAAAATTTAAACCATTGATTCCATCCATTTTTTTAGTAAAATTTCCTTTTCAGATTAAATGTTACAATCACATTAATTTTCTGTAAACTGCATATTTAAAATAACTTGATATATAGTTGCAAATTACAAATGTAAAAAAACGAACCTAATTTAAGAAAACATCTAGGTGCAATACACATACATAATCTATTTGTAATATTTATTCCCGGAGATTTGAAAGAAACGTCACAAAAAATATCCTGAAATATTAAGAAAATATGTCTCTGTACGAATCAGTCTATTTACTAATAAGAATTCTAAGAAATGAAGCAAAATTGCACAATATCATATCAATCAATACCCTATAAATGCATGAAACATTTGTAAACGTTTTAAAACCTTTTTGCTTAAAAATCTACGTATAACAATTTTTCAAAAGAACATATTTCGAAAATGTTTGAGACATTTCTTTCCATTTAAATTCAAGGAATATAGTAAACAGCTGTCAAAGGCGCACTATACATTCTTTTGTGAAAAAAAATTGGCCCAGAGCACAACTAACATAACAGGAAACAGAGATATGAAAAAAAAATATTTCAGTGTACTTTTTGAATATACCCACACGCATTATGTTAAGGTATTTAAAAAGCCTGCAAGATATTATTCTCCAATCGAGTGATGTCATACGCAGTCTGGTTTGCATCAACAGATGTATTTTATGTGTTAAGGAATGCGAAACGTAAAAGGACAGCAAAAAATCTCAAAGGTTCCTTATAAAATGTGTATACATGTGAGATAGAAACCTACCCTTTCAAAGCAAGTGATAAATAGTAGAAAAAAATAGATTATATATAATATCTTTGGGTAAAATATTTGGAAATCAGATACAAGTGTAAATAAGATTTTAGATTTATTTTGTGATTTTATGTTGAACTAATTATGTGCTACAGGATATAAACGATACTATAATTCAAAAGCTTTAGTCTAATTTTGGCTAAAATTAGAAATCAAATCATAGGTAAAGTAATCACATTATTTCACACACACACACACACACACACACACACACACACACACACACACACACACACACACACACACACACACACACACACACACACACACACACACACACACACACACACACACACACACACACACACACACACACACACACACACACACACACACACACACACACACACACACACACACACACACACACACACACACACACACACACACACACACACACACACACACACACACACACACACACACACACACACACACACACACACACACACACACACACACACACACACACACACACACACACATATATATATATATATATATGTACACTGCTCAAAACAATTAAAGGATATTGTAAGTTTTATATAAAATAAAGATATAAGAGAAATTTTTTTTGCCGAAAATGGAAGAAGATAATCGCAAATGCAAATTTTTCTGATTTTCAAACTGTGGAGTATGCTAATTTTCAGTTTGACGTGAAAAACGTCGCTTCAGCGGCAGCGAATGAAATTTGATTTTAAACAGAAATGAAGACAAGGATGGTCGGCATTTAGTGACTGCTTTGTTTCGATGAGTACGATGTCTCAGCGAAGTCATTTAACCGATTCAGAAGCTTGGAGAGTTGTTGGTAGGTTAGAAGGGGGCCACATTCAAGCCGAAGTAGCGCAAGCCGTTGGAGTGTCCCAAAGTGTGATTTCCAGGATCTGGAACCGTTTTTTGGAGACTGGAAGTGCAGGCCGAATACCAGGTTAAGGTCATAGATGGGCAATAACGCCCAATGGAAAACGTTATTCAGTGTTAACGGCTTGGAAACACCGAAATAAGAACGCTATTCATCTCCAACAACACCTTCGCTCGGCTACTGGCACCACGTTCAATTTCGCTACTGGCACGGTTTCAACTCAGACTGTCCGAAACCGGACCCATGGTGTAGGTCTGTATGCTCGCCGACCGATGGTATGTGTTAGACTAACATCAAGGCATCATCGCGACCGCAGATAGTGGGCAACAGAGCATGTGAACTGGAGGAGAAAGGAATGGAGCAATATTCTTTTTTCTAACGAGTCCCGTTTTTCTGTTCATCCGAATAATAGGCGTATTTTCATCTGGAGGGAGCGTGGCAGTAAGGATACTCGTGCGATCGTGCACGAAAGTGTCAGATTTGGCAGTGGGGGAGTGTTGGTGTATGGTGGCATCTCCATTGACGTACGCACAAGCCTCTACAGCATTCGAGATGGACCGCTGACTGCTCGCCGATATAGGGATGAGATTCTCAGACCTATTGTAGTCCCTTACGCTGCAGGAATCGGAGATGACTTCATTTTAATGGACGATAACTGCAGGCCACATCGTGCTAACCTGTTGGAGGATTTTATTTTCGAGGAAGGAATCGTACGAATGGAATGGTCAGCGTGTTCTCCAGACATGAATCCAATAGAGCACGTTTGGGACGCTCAAGGAAGATGAGTTGCAGGCCGCCAACTACACCCACAAACTCTCCAAGAACTGGGAAAAGCTCTTCTAGAAGAGTGGGATACAATACCCCAACTCGTGATTAATAGCCTCATTGACTCCCTGCCTCAAAGGTGCTCAACGTTGTTGGCCGTCCGTGGGTACCATACCCCCTACTGAAAATGATTTCGTTTGAAGAAAACACCTTTTGTTCTTTTTTTCTCATATGCACAAATTGTGTTTTTTTCCTTTTGTTCACAAATGCGTAATAAAATGTAATTTTTTGCCAAACATGTGTAATTTATTCTCATATAACCTACTACGTCTGTCGACCATGTATCAATCAGCTAAAAAGTTTCCCTGTCTCAAGATCCACCGAAAACCGCAATATCCTTTAATTATTTTGAGCAGTATATATAAATTATTGATCTATAATTCCTCACAGGAATTCTGAATTATAATACCTAATTTTGAAGTAGAAGTATCTTATATAAAATTCTGTATTTACGAAATATTTATCTGTAACGCAATTTTTACCGCAATTTCTTTCAGATGTTAATTTTTGCAAAACCTCTTATGCAGTGAATTTCTATTCCATAAAAGCAGATACTTACCAAATTTCAATTTTTTAGGTCTTATAGTTCCAAAAACGGGAATATTTATCTGTAGCGCTCCTTAAGCCTCCGCAACGTCCTTTGTGGGAAACTTTCTCAAATTCCAATCTAAGTAGATATCTTCTCTATAAAAGGAACGTGTCTAACAAATGTTTAGTCTGTACGTTTGTTAGTTCCGGAGATATCGTGATGAAGTGAGTCGGTTTTCTCCTTTATATGTATAATTATAAACAGTATATATTCATACATCATTATGAAATACCCAGCGAAGCTGGTGAGTAATGTCTAGCAGCATTATATTAGTAAAGGAGGGGACATATTTTTGACGTCAGATTAATTGTAAGGACGACTCTCAGCGATTCGGGGATTCCTTCTTACACATATTCACATATATACAATGTGTGACACACACACACACAAATACGAGACTGGTCCAATAAAACATGGTACTTTTACAAATCAGTTCTCCGTGACAGTATCACCTTCAAAGTAGTTCCTTTCATCATTCACACATTTCTACGTTTGGTACTGATATTGCTTGTAGCAGTTCTGGAACGAGGTTTTTAAAAGTCCCATTAGGAGATTTTCCGTTTTTGCTTGAACGTCTTTAAATAAAATAAAATAGATTCCTTTCAGGAAGATTTAACTGTACGAAATATAAAAAAAGTTGCATGGGGCCAAATTAGGAGAAAGGAAGGATTCCCGTCACAGAAATGTTTTTACTGGCCAGAAACAACTCTACAGATAGAACCATGTGAGCGGATGCTTGGTCTTGGTGCAATATTAAGTCCATTCATTCAGTCTTTTTAACATTTCAATGCAGTAATGTTGACTTACATTCTGACTACTGAGGTAAGTGGGAATCCACTCATATTACAAATTTTAGATTTGTTTTGGTCTGTAACTACTGACCTTAGGCGCCCAGCAGGTTCATCATCTTCCACACTGTCTATTCCCCCTGAAAACCTCTGATACAATTCAAACACATGTGCGTGAGAAAAGTTTTACCTCCATATACCTTGGTTGATATTTGAAAAAAATTCATGGCTGATTTCTAAGTTTCAAAAGAAACTTAATGTTGAGCTCACATTTTTCTGGTAGAATACATTTGCACGTGTTCACTCAATGAGAAAGTTCTTCCAACTCACGAGATCGATTAAGGCTAAACTGGTAACATTTATAGAGGAGGAGTGTTGGATGACGTCACTAAAAAAGTTGTTAGCAACTCCATTCTTTTTTTCAAGCTACACTCTTAGTCTGGTTTTGAGTGTGTGTCTCACTTTGT
Organism: Trichonephila clavipes; assembly: GCA_019973935.1. Taxonomy (NCBI): domain Eukaryota; kingdom Metazoa; phylum Arthropoda; class Arachnida; order Araneae; family Nephilidae; genus Trichonephila; species Trichonephila clavipes. Next base: position 34,814 of record BMAU01019004.1, read on the forward strand.
ATGTCATGTATATTTCTGAATTTTGCATTGAAATGGTTAAAGGTGTGCCCGGATGTGTTTTATATATGCAAATGCTGAAGCATTGATTCTAAATGAAAATATTGTTATTATATGGTACACACATGATTTTTTTGCTGAGTATTGAATCATTTTGAATGGAATAAAATATTGTCATGCATATTAAACTAATGAGATTATTGGATGCTTAAATGGAATGATAACAGCTCTCATTAGTCCCAACTCGTAACTTTATTCAACGAACTTAATTTTTCTTCAGCTTAAAAACAGCCATATAAAGTTCAAGAACTTTCTATAAATACAATTACAGCTAACTTTTTAGCTACGATTACAATCTATAATAATAATTATGAAAACCTTCTAGCAGAAACTAAAGTCAATACAAAGAAGATAAGAAATACTTTTCGTAAGCCGCCTGTACCTGGGCTCCCTCTAACAATGTACTGCTTGTGAGTCCGATCCGTTATCGAAAAGAGGTATTTTTGCTACACTGTTTATTATGAAACTAATGAACAAAAATGCTGATCAGCAGAATAGGTTTTTTTTTTATAAAAAATTCCGAGCTTAGGTTTTATTTCAATGAAAATAGAATTAGGCTAACTTGAATAATTGGTACCTATGACCATTTGTTGATAATTTATTTGAATTCATTTAATTCTATTAAGGTATCCGACTACGTTCGGAACCATGATTTAAAAAACACATTAATGGATAATTTTTTTGATATTTAGTGTCATGTAGATTAGAGTACATGTATAAAATTGCTGCACGGACATTATGACAAAAAATTTATTTAAATACAATATTTTTAGAAAAAAATGAACTTAGAATAATCTTTTTTCAAAACGTTTTCCTTTTATAAAAACGCTTCTATAATAATAATATTTTGCTTAGATAAAGTAAAGACTTCTCCAGAGAGTCTCAACTAGTGCTTTTGAAAAATTCACATTATTTTCAGAGTTAGCACCAATTGAAATAATTATCGGCGTTTTTTTCTTAAAATTTCTTTCTTTGTTAAGTAAAATTGGGATTAATCTACTTCTAAGTTAAATGTTTCAAAAATTCGACTTCGGCCTCTGTACAGAGGTCTGAACTATATGGAGGCAAAACATTATTATAATAGAAGCATTTTCCATAAAAGAAGAAAGTGTTTTAAATGGGTCATTTTATGTTCATTTTTTTGTCAAAATATTGTACTTCAAAATTTTTTTATCATAATAATATTCTTAAAAGAATTTCCTGTATGTTTTCTAATCAAAGTGACACTAAATATCATAATTATTATCCATTTGTACGCTTTTGCAAAATCCCGGTTCCGAACGTAGTCGGATATCTTAAAGTATTTGTCTGGAAACGTACTTGTTCTTTCTCCTTAATTAAACTTAGAATTCATTGTTAATCGTTTGAATTTATATAAATCATTTCTTTACTTTGCTGACAAAAATTATGAATGGATTACTTGCTTCTACTCCAGAAGGAATGTAACTGGGAAGTTTTGTCATTTATTGATACATAATAATTTTTTTATGTATCGAAACGTTTAAATAATATTTTGAAATCAATGCCCTTGTTTTGAAATCCAATTTGTTTAAACATGCATTGAAATTCAAATGCTTGTAAAAATGAATAACCTTAATGTCTTTTTGATTATATATAATGAATTTAAAAGCTATAAAATTGTTCGTCTTTTCGTATTTAAAAGTAATAAAAAATAGAACCTCTTGGAAATTTCAAACCATGAGTGCAGACGGTTTTGAGTATTTTTCATTTATCATTTTACACAGAATATTTACTGGTATTTTTGATAACGATTTTTTTTCAAAACTATTAGAAACTTAGTATTACAGTATAAAATAAATATCCCTCTGAAAGAAACATTTATTGCGATATTCCAAAAGTGAATTCATATCTCTTGAGAACCCTACTTTTTCACGACTTGGCATTTGATTCATTTCAGGCGCATTTAAGAGAATATTGCAATCGTCACATATATAATGTCCCTCTCCATATATTTTTAAGGCCCAACGTGCACGATCGTTAAGGTAAGATATTCTTATGTGTTTTTAGTTCTGGAATAGTCTTGTATAAGGAAAGCTTGAATCGAAAGATAGAGTGGATTTGCTGAAAGTGTAAGGTAGCACTTTTTATCAACAGATGGTGGTTGTAATCCATATTTCACTTTCAGCTGGCAAATATAGTTCTAATTGCTTGGATATATATTTTTGTCTTTAAGTTTAAATAATTATAAATTAGTAAAACTATACTCTATATTAATGTTGCTTGTAAGACCCACATGATCATGCAATATGGGCGTTACTTGAGGCAATGCCACTGTAAAGGTAAATCCTTGCCATGTGAATTTTCTTTCCTGTTTCAATAACTTTGATGAAAGCCGAAAAACACGAAGTACATTGTCATATAATTAATACCATTTTTTCTTGGAGTTGCAATGGGCGAGTATCTTTGTTCTTCCTCTAACACTTTTAAGCAATTAAATTTCTCTTTTATACATTTGTTGAAGGGTATGGCATTTTAATTCTCTACACAGATATCTACATCCATATCTCCTCCTCACCCGCCTCCCAAAAAAGAATTGGGGTTTTTTTTTGGTAAGGCATGGTTAATTTTTTTAAAATAATGAAATTTTTTTAATCCATTTTACTATATTTTATGGAATACAGGGCTAACTTTTCACCCAAACGTTTTCGGGTGCCTAAACGGAAAATAATTCTCACACATTAAGAACTTTGGAAGAACTCGCAATTGATGAGTAAACCAGATTCTTAACTTAGTGATTTCTCGGATGATGACTTTGTTGTGGACAAAACATATGAACCACGTATACAGGAAGAAGTTGAGATGAGAGTGATGAATAAAAACATAGAAATATTTTTAATGAAAATACAATTTAGGATCATACTTTGCAATCAATGTATTTTGAGCCTATCTATTTCGTTGTTTTAGCTGTAGCAAATTTTTGGTTTCAGGACAAACAAGATGCAATATCAAATAAAATTCCTCCAAAAATCAAACTGGATTTCTTAAGATGTTCAGTTTCTTAAGAGATAAATGAAGCGTTTGCAGCATTTTGGCAGCAAATAACGCAATGTGCACTAGGGCGTTGTCTTGGTGCAGAATCTACGTGTTTGTTGCTCTGCAGATTTGACCTTTCCTCTTCACTTTTTCTCTAAGCTTTCTCAGGATCTTAATGTAGTACAGCTGTTTTAACATTTGGCTTTGAGGTACCAATGATGATGCGTTAATATCGAACAAAAACACTAACGCATAGCCAGTTCTTGATGTCACATATCAACAAGAACGTTCATAACATTCAAGAACCTCCTGATCTTCCGAAAATTGTTTGTGTCATTCAAAAATTTGACTATTGGACGTGAAAATATCTTCAAAAACCTCGTTTAACATTTTGAAACATTAAGTTGGAGATTTTTAAATTTCACGTGGAATTACTAATTTATGCGTAGCACGATTTTTATCATCATCATGACACTTCAACACAACAAGATATTTCTTAAACTAGGATGATAAGCAAACTTAACTAGAGAGAGGCATGTAATAACGTGTGTGTTCCACCAGCATCAGAAGAGGATCAAGGTTAACTACATTCCATCCTCACTCCTTTGCCTCAAGCCTAAAGACTAGGGTTTGTGCAGTCCGGTAATTAAATTGTTATACCTTGCATACGCTTAAAACAATAAGGTTTTAAAATAGTTTCTTTTGTGTTGTGTGAAAGTTGTGAAAATGATGCATAAATTCTGGTGATCTTCTGATGGACAAAAATTAAGAGGTCTGATAACCTTCTTGTTACTGGACAATGCTACTGGATAAAAAAATACTTTGACAAATGCTTTTTTGAAAAATTTAAAAAATAATAAAAATTGGATCTTATAAAGCATTTTCAATAAGTATTTTTGTTAAAAAATATCGTAAAATGTTTATACAAAGTAAAGAAATAATTACAGAAAGAAAATTTGAGGTTTTTAAAGTATAAAAAAATCTTGCAACATTTAAGTATTTTTTAAGTTATAATGATGAAATTTAAATTTTATTAAAACAGGGGAAACTAATTTTAATCATTCCGACGAGAAGGGTTTTCAGCATAAGTTAAATTTTACATTGATTTAAAGTAACTTATTAGTTAAAGCTACATAATTAAACATTTAAAATTTACATTAATTAAGGGACAATATACTTTTCCGAACCAGAGAAAGATTGATGTCTAGCATTTTAACGATGTGGATCATGAATTAAACATCAAGAAGCTCCATTAGCATATATTAATACAGTTTATGTAATGAATAGTGTAGTTCCTTTAAATACAAAAGAGTGATTTGTCAAACTTTTTTTTAAAGTTTCTGTAGCAATATTTTTCAATCAGCCACAGTTCTTTCTAAATTTCGTAAGATGTCCATTAAAACATTTCAGTTAAGTAGAACAGATAATAAATATTTTTTTAAATTTAATTTTCTATTGATTAATGTGTCAAAGGTTTGTCTCTAAGATTCTATAAAGTGTAACAAAAATATCGCAGCCAGAAATATGAAAATGAATTGTGTATTTTCATTTTATGTGATGAGTTTTTATACATAAATATAAAAGAAGGATGCAATCCATAAAGCGCATTTATATTATTTCTTACATGCGTAAAATGTTTTATGATCAAAACAAGACATAAACGTTTCTAAAATAGTATAATAGAAGTAAATACTTAAGTTTTCACCCAATTATACAGGGCCGTGTCGGTTTAAGCTCATTTAGAAAACTGTGCGCAGAATATCTACGGGCTTCCTTGGTACTGGTGGATCGAAGGAAAATTTCATCCAGCCTATCCGGGCCCTTCTGGGCCCCTGAACTTCCATTTCAAGCACACCAGATGGATAAACCTACATTGATACAGGTATATAAATAACTTACATCTGAATCCCTTTGTTCTTGTCTCTGTGGAAACAAAACTTCCTAGTGAGCGAGGGAAACATGGAAACACAAAACGGCTTTCTCCAAGGAGTTGCTGATACTGTATACAAGCTAGAGTTAAATTGCAAGGCTGAAGAGTTCTCTCTGCCCCTCGACCCAATAGACGACAAAAGATTTTTTACTCTCCTCGAACTAATCAAGGATGCCTGTAAAGTGGAGCCTAGAGATACAGTTTTAAAAACAGTCGCTCTGGAAACAAAACTTTCTATCCTGAGAAGTGTAATGCTTAAGAATATATATTTACGATTCCAGAATGAACGGTTGCGTCAATGACGGTGTCGCGGTTCCCTACCAGGAATTTTAACTTTTTATACTCTTATCGGCATCTATAATAAAGCTTTTGATGGTGAGGTCACGGCCATATGCCAGGTCCTGTTACAACATTAATCATGCCTAGCCTTTTTTGTGAAAAATGTTATTACTATCATTTTGAATAATTAAAATACTGTATAGTCATCCTAAATAATCATGTATATAAAATTTCAGCTCAATTGAGTGCTTTAAAATGTATTTTATTAATGATTGAAAATTCCACGAAGATAAATAAATAAATAAATATATAGAGATTATGAGCTAATTGTAGGAACTGAAAATTGGGTCTCGGTCTTTCAGATACTGAATCCTAATTTCCATATTAACTACATCAAATGTTTAAGAAAGAATATATACAGAGGCTCTTTCAGTGGAGAACTAAAAAATTCCTACCTTAATAAAACATAGCTTAAACAGATTCTTAATGTCTCTGAGTGAGCCCATGTGACTTTTAATATCTGGCCACGATTTTCTGCGTAAATTTCTATGTTATGTCAACGTAGTTTTTGATACTTTTTACACACCCTTTGTGATCCACACGAATAATGGATTTGTCTCACATATATGGATGTCCTGCTCTTTGTAGGACATCAATCTGGCAGCGCTACTAGATAACCAGTTTTCATTCACTGCTATATTTTTTGATATTCAACTGTCTTTTAATGTGCTTTCGGAATTTCTTTTTAAAAAAATCACATTTTAGATAGAATTTGAAATATTAAGCTTGAACGCTCAACTTCATAACCTCAATCAGGTGAAACAGATGATTTCTTCGATTATACTTTATTTTCTCACAACGCTTTGGGGCGACCAGCCACATTTCCAGTAGCATCACACGTTATATCTCATATTTTAAACTACAAGTATATCATGTAAACAAGGTAATAGAACACTTTTATCGCAGATGAAGATCTTCTTTTCGTTGTATATGAAAATATTGTTTTTAAATTACATAGCATTGATTTTTTATGAAATTTTAATTTCATTAAATTTGAAAAAAATAAAATGTGTGATGAAATTTTAAAAAAAGAAAAATAGTTTTTGAAAAAAAAATTAATCCAATAGGAATAAAATCTGCAAGCGGTGAAACGAATTCTATGTTCTTTTAATATTGTGTGGAAATAATCATTAGATAACGTAAAACTCAATAGTTTTATTTAATCTAAACACAATATCTTATATATATACGGCAAATGGCTATAGGAGTAGAACGAACATGGAGTTCTAACAAATAATAATAAAGATTCCTTTAACTCGTATCATAATAGCTTCAGTAACTTCAATCTAACTCACAAATTCTAATCGAAACAACATATAATCACAAACTTACTATTACACTTGTGACGAATCTGTACGGAACCTTTCCACTAATATTCTTAGGCATCTTTTGGGGATTATAAATTTGCGCATATTTCCAATCAACTCCAAAAAGTGAACGGTATATGCAAAGTAGATAGGGTATTTAAGTACAGCGTTGTAAGCTAGCAAGTATGAAGGCTATTGAGCCAGCAGCAGTAGCCTCAAATTTAGAGGATTCAATTAGATTACGTTAGTGAAGCCTTATTGCGGTTATTGTACGAAAGAATCTGGAAAGCTGATACACCAGGTGATATTCTAAGTTTATTTACGCTTAAAATAAGCGTTAGTTTAATAAAATTAGTTAAAGTTAATGAAAGCTAATAATTCGAGTTACGTGTATTTCTCGGACCTTCTATTTCGGTAGACCTTATTTGATCTTGCACGTAATTATTGATTAATTTCATAATTCGTAATTTAATTTATTATTAAAGGTAAATTCCTTTTATTTGACGTAACATAGAAATATTATATGTTATTATAGTTTCAGATATTTGAATTAATATAATAAATATAAGTTATTACTATACGAAATGGCTCTTAGTGATTCTTTGCCTCAAATTAATCTTGGTGTTCAGGGTGGAACCCAGGGGGGTTTGCACAAACTCTACAATTTCTCTCTTATCTGCAGGCTCATCATATTCCACTTTCATATTTCAGATATCTTTAAGTAACAAAATAATCTGCATGTATCTCAGTTTCTTCTCACGGCGAGAATTTCAAATCAAGGAATCAACAGAATACATTTCTCCAGAGGTTAATTAAAAATGTGTAAGAATATCCACTTCATTCCAAGTGAAGGTATTACTATGAAAAAAAATTGAAGTAATAAAATATTCAAAAGAAAAAAAATCAAACATCAATTCCTTAATTTTCTCTCTCTAAAACACTAGTACAAAAAGTAGAATATTTAATATGCTTATGGTAATTTAAGACGAATTATATTTGTACCGTAGAAAGAGAAATAACTTTGAAAATTCATTTTCAGCATGATCAGGAATAAACATTCTTTCTACATTGTATGTTATTCATATGATATTTTTCAGCATGTTTTCCTTTTATTATAAAACTCCTTAGTGCATTTTATTAATGTGCAAAAACTTTCACTACGTATTACTTTTCAGCCTCAGACTGTACGGCAAGTTAATTTATAACTCAGATTAAAATAAGCTAAAGCCCAGAGTGAAAGATTTAGAAAAATAAAATATTTAAGGTATTTATATTAATATGAGTTACTCCCCCCCTGTAGATTGAAAAATGCCATATAAGTACTCCTGCAAAAATGCCTTCACACAATATATTTTTTAAAATTTTCAGGTAGGAAACTCTATACTTCTTGTTACAAATTAGTTCTGTCAAAACGAATTTTTTTACAAAAGGAAAACTCTGCAAAATTTATTTCTTCATTTTCTTCGAAAGAACTATAATGAAAAAACCCCTTAAATAAGATTATGTGAAAATAAGGATTTCCGCTTAACAGCCTCATGGGGATTTTAGTTCTTTAAAGGAGGATTTTGGGCTTAGTGACAAATGCTTCAAAGGCAATGAATAAATATATCTGTACGACTAACATATCGTAGTATAAAACGAAATATTATTTTCTTCATAATTCGTACACATATTCAATCATAATTTTCATCACGTCCCTCCCCCATACAATAACAATGTAATGAATTCAATAATACTATACTTTTATATGCTAAGGCTACAATATAATATACTTCTTAAGTGCCACCAGCATATATAAACGTCTCGCCGAGCTAAAATATTCATTTCCATGGACGTACATATACGTCTTTCCAAAGTACGACTTTTTTGCAATGCTATCCATACAATTATTCCAAAGGGTTTGGTATGCATTCAAAGGACCTTAGCAGTGTTTGCGAAGGATTTACTTATACTAATACATCACATACGTCCACCTACATGGAAAACGATGGTATTGCGGAACGAATAGCGTAACTTTTAATAGGCAGTTAAGTGATTAATTATAAAACCATACAAATTATGAAAATGAGTGTTAATTTTTGTTTATAATTTTACATATGGCAAGCCTATGGGGCGACATGTTATTATTACACTTGTTCTTCACTTAGTAATGTTAAATAAATTATGAAACATATTGTGCAGTACTGATACATTTATAAGTGTATTATATCGTTGTGTGTAAACGTGTATTTTTTATTATGTCAGAATTGTTTGTTTAATTTCAGGAAATTAATATCTTTTAAAATATATCTTTTGTTTTCGACTTTTTAATATGCTTGCGCCCCCCTCGTAGAGCTATCACGCTTAGTGGCAATCAAAGTCAACAATTATTATTTTAGTACAGTTGCATTCCTCAAACTGTGCCCCCCAATAGGCGTGATACTCCTACTTAGGGGACGCAAGCATATCGAAAATAAAAAAAAAATGATTTAAACAAATATTAATTTACTGAAAGGAAGCAAAACAAAATGCATTCTGGCATAATAAAAAATAAAATACATATTTATACTTATATAACATACTTATAAATGTATTAGTACTGCAAAATGTATTTGATAATAAATTTTTCAATGCTAAGGTAAGAACAATTTTAATAATTACTAGTAACCATTTTCCAAGGGCTTATAATATACAAAATTGTATACAAAATTTAATACTTATCTTGATAATTTCTACAGTTTACAATTAAGGTTACATTGTAGAGCTTTAACATCCAAGTACATAATTATTCCATTCAATGCTTTGCTATCAGGAGAAAAGAGAGCGCGATGAAAATTATGATTGAAAATTGAATCCTAAATATTGAAAGTTTGAGAAGCTCTGCAGTACAGTGATAAAATCTGAACAAATATGTTGCAAAACATAATTCATATATTACTGCTATATATGAATCATTTAAATAAATCAGAAGCCATTCACATATTAAAAAATAAAGAGTGTTTTTTTCCAGGTATAGAAGTTTAAGTTGGCATTACTTTCCAAGATGACAACCGATTTAACTGCTGCCAAGTGATTTATTCTCAGTTTGGTTTGGTAATTCATCATGAATGGACTCACGCCTGAACAACGCTTTCAAATTGTGCAATTTTATTTCGAAAATAATGGTCGCGCGATTTTCATAAGCGAATTTTGTTTAGCGATGAAGCGCACTTTTGGTTGAATGGCTACGTCAACAAACAAAACTGCCGCATTTAGAGTGAAGCTAATCCACAAGTGTATGTCGAAACACCGTTACATCCTGAAAAACTGACTGTGTGGTGCGCTTTATGGGCTGGTGGAATCCTTCTTCAAAAACGATGAAGGCCACAACGTTACAGTCAATGGTGATCGGTATAGAGCCATGATTACTAACTTTTTCATTCCTGAATTGAACAATCATGATATCCAGGAACTGTGGTTCCAACAAGACGGCGCAACATGTCACACAGCTCGTGCCACAATCGATTTATTGAAAGACACGTTTGGTGACCGCCTAATTTCACGTTTTGGTCCTTGGAATTGGCCTCCAAGATCTTGTGATTTAACACCGCTAGACTATTTTTTGTGGAGCTATGTAAAGTCATTGGTCTATGCGGATAAGCCACAAACGCTTGACCCTTTGGAAGACAACATTCGCCGTGTTATTGCCGATATACGGCCACAAATGTTGGAAAAAGTCATCGAAAATTGGACGTCCAGATTGGACTACATCCGAGCCAGCCGTGGCAGTCCTATGCCAGAAATCATATTTAAAATGTAATGCCACAAGATTATCATTCGAATAAAAAAATTCATGTCAATCGAATAATACATCGCTGTTTTATTGCAATTTAAAGTTCTATATCTCTAAAAAAAATATACCCTATATGTCATACATACATACCCTTTATAAGTGTATGTATGTATGATATTTTTATTGGAATTAAACATATTATTCGAAAAGCTTTTTTTCTTAGCTCTTTAATGAGAGCATGTTTTCATTTTAGTTCCGAATTTTTTTTTGCAAACAAAAAGTGACAAAATAAATTTCAGAAATGCACGCAAAGACAATGATTACTAACGTTCTTTTTAACAATTTAGAGATCTCAGGTTTTATATTTTGCCCAACCAATATCTTTAAGTATGGTATGATTTCCGACCATTAATATCGTGAGTGGTCAGAATCACGAGGAGATAAAATTGTCATTAAAAGGCTTATTTCCAGTTAGGAGTTCAAACTAAATTATCACGTGATATCTTGGATTTTTCAAGACCATTTTGATGGTATTGAAACATCCAAGAGTTAATTAACCATTAAATAATTATGTTCGAAAAAAATTTAAATGGTAAATTATTACATGAATGTATAATCCCAAAACTCTCTCATAAATCGCAGTTGAAGAGTTGTTTGCACTGTGTTTCGATAACTTTTTTTTTTCCTTTTAAAAATATATTAAAATTATGCTTATATTGGTATATTGATATTTTTATCTTCAGAATTATTTTCAGTGATAGAAAACAATAAAAACATTCTTTTGAGCTCCATGAAAAGGAAAAAAAATGCTCCTGAAAATTAAATACCCATGTAATTAAAGAAAAAAAAATGTAGCTCAAGATGAAATTATACCTTTTCGTGAACTTTAAACTTTCAAAAACAAATTATTTTAAAAACAGTTATAGACTACATTTATCAATTTTAATTTAGCTCTCTTTAGCTTTAGCTTTTAAGTTATGTTACACCTTTAGTAAATTGTCTAGAAATTTATATGGAATAAATCTTTTGACAGATTTATTCCAATAACATACCTTAGCCAATAAATTGTTCCAACTATTTTTGAAAATAAATAAGGAAAGAGTAACTCAAACCTTGTGTATCAGACACCGATGCAATATTTGTCTTGTGACTTTTTTTCTCCCTCAGCACGTCAATGAATTTCGAGACAAAGCAAAAGGCTAAATTTACAATTCGAACTAGGAGACTGCGGTGGTTCTGACTTTTATTGCTGATTTGCATTATCGAACTCGTAAGAGGAAGAATGTTCTGGAGATTTTGGAGAAAATTGTCTCGATATATTTTCATTGATCATGCAAGAGAAAAAAGAACAGAGAATTAAAAGACTTCTAGAGTGTTACATAAATATCTCGCTGGAAGTCAAATGAAGTCTCTTTTGTTAAAATAAAGTTGTTAGTTACAACGCTAACATTTCACTTGTCTAAAAGATACAGTTGAGAGCGAACATTTTGTTCGTTAATTTACGGTTACTAGTTATATCTGGTATCAAGTAAAGTATAAACTTTTGCACTATCTTTTTTAAAATTCAATAAGCAACTACACAAAAATATCCATATTTAGAAACTATACATTTTTTATTGAACAGCTAAAAGTACTATCAGTTATTTTGTTAGGTACTAGTTAATTGGAAGTTTAAGGTATCCAGATACTTGCGACAACTTTTTTAAAAAAATGGAGTTATGGAGAAATTTTTGGCACGTTTTAAGAAAAAAGACTGAAATTAAGAAGAGAAAAATAAATTATTACTACTAAAACGGGAAAAAATGGGTAAAAATTGACAAAAAATTACGTAAACGCTCTGTACAAATAGTAAATAAACAAATTATATTTTTTTTTTCAATTTTAATGTATTACTTTGCTATTTCATTTTCAAACGACCTTCAGGATAAGAGCAGTTTAATTTTTTACAAAAACTAGAGCCCTTTATCTTAATTATTATATGAAATTGCATAAAAAAGCGGTGATTATATTTACATAAAGAACTGTAAATTTTCTAACAAAACAGGGATTGATAAATCTAAAGGTTAAAACACTTCTAATGTTACACAGAACATACACAAAAAATTTCAGCAAATTATTTAAACAAAATTTTGAGCATTCGCCGTCCCCGTTTGAGGTTCTTAAAAAAATATTTCGAGTAAAACACATTTTAAAGTTTGACATTTTATACAAAGTTATGGCATCTGCTTTTACTAAAATACTTATAGTTTTTGTTCTAATGAATGGAAAGCAAAATCTTGGTATTTTTTATAAAGCTAATAAGTTGGCCTATTAAACAGAATCATTCAAACAAATTGTCAATTTTTAAAAAGATCATGATTTCAGGGTAGTCGGATACTTACAAAAAACGGTCAAGTAACACCTCGGAACAGACGCACATAATAAAGGAGCATCTTTTTATAATAGCGATCTCCGGTTACAGAACCTTTGTCGAAATTGTGGTGCTCAGTCCACCCGATCAGCATAATGTCTCCCCAAACGACAACTCCAAGACTCCCGTAAAAGTCTCTTTCCGTGATGCTACTGATATAAAACCGTGTTCCAACCTCTATTCAAATCGACTGGTTTTAAGAATCTCAGAAAAGGTACATCGAACATCAAAATTTACATTTTGAGATAAATTGATTTTAATGTATACAGGGAGACTTATATTTGGCTAGGAAATAAAATTTAAAAAAATAAAAAATAAATAAAACACTTAATTTACAACAAAAGATACATCTTTTGGTATATATCAGAAGCAATATATATATTAAGCAAAAACATAGTACTTTGTTTACATTTTCTGCCATTCAAATGGGCATGGCCAAGTTTCAACAATTATTTAAAAATAAGTTTTAAGGGATTCTAATTATTCTAGAGGTTAAAGTGAGGTATTTTTAGAAAGGTTAAAATCTATGAAATTTAAAAAGGTAAAAATCTCACATTGTCAAAATAATTATATTTTAGCTTTCAAACATCCCTTAAATTTATGATGTTGCTTAAGTTTTCCACGCAAGTGTATACACACAAGTAAAATGTAGGTAAGTTTGGTGCTAATTATGATGTTTTTAATGGCTACTTCTATTAAGCGATGCCTAAATTAATTAGACTTACTCAATAAATTAACTTTTAAGCTTATAAAATTTTTAATGTTACCTATAGCTTTTTTTTTATTAGAAAGAAACAGAAATGTCCCACAAAAAAAAGTTATTCTTCATTTCGAAAAGCTTTATACTAAGCAATGCAACAATACTATTCTATAGTATTATTTACTCTTGGCATAATAACTATACATATTTTTAATGCATTATACTTATAAAATGTACTTATGTTGAAATTTTAAATATATATATATATATATATATATATATATATATTACAACATTATTTATGTGCTCTATGAAAATTTTTGTTTCTTTGTACAGACTACATTTTTAATTAAGAAACTTATATTGATAGGAATAAGTTAAACATAAATCAGAAAAGAAAATATGGAAATTTTATTTTAAGTGTCCATGTTTATGATTTATTACCTTTTTTTCTTGCTGTAAATAATCTCAAATAATGTATTAGGAAATGAAAATTAAAAATATATAAAGTAAAAGAAATTCCTTTCTTAATAAAGAAGGTATCCAGTTTTATTTATGTTGGCTGTAGAAATATGATTATATTTAAATCTTGATATGTGTTATCTCATATTTTTTCTTATCTTCAACAGGAAGTTACTCTTGATGTTTTACTCATAAAATTTTGTTTTCTTAAAAATACTTAATTTTAGAAATCAAATTTTTGCCATAGAAGGGATTAATACTCGTGAAACTAATTTAATTAACCACCTTATATATTAGGAGGGAAAAAAACGTCCTCCTTTAGTTGCTTATTAAAGTTTTCTAATTTTATATCGGATTTAAAAATGTTTAATGTGGAGCTTTTCATTTCTTGTAAGACATCGCCAAAAGCTTTGATTATGTAAGATTATTTGCTTAAAGGTGAAAATTAAAGAAAACACTGATAATTACTTTTGAAAGGAGTTGAAAGTACCATAAATAAATGTTAGAGAGAAATTAATTGTAAAGTGTTCTAGAAATTAAAAAATAAAATTCTAAATAAGCTTTTTAATATTACTTTTGTTATTGTTAAGACATGATGTTGGGACATAAACAGGGTGCCATTCTTTCTCTATTTAAGAATGAACAAACTCTCCTGTGAAATTGAGTACAAAAAGACCCTCACCCCTTGATTTCCAAGAATAAATCTCCTTTAAAGAAGTTTTTCATACATGTTTTGTCTGGATATCATTGTTCAAGATGCAGCAGCAAGGGTTTGAGACAGCTTCCTGACAGTCATTCTGTGACCCAATGCATTTAAAGCCACATAGTGTGACCCCCCCTACCAAATATTATAACTCTTAGGCAACCTTTACAAGTACTTATAGTAACTGTTCACAATGTCTGATTCTCTTACAATAATCTGGAGATCCCCATACAGGAAACTTGTAACCAATGAGTGACTTCCTCCAAAGACGGTCAATTTTCTAGCTTACTAACGGCTCCCCATCGCAATATAGCTTTTAAGAAATCCGTGTAGTCAATTTAACTGCAATCTATGTGAATAAGGATGGGTTTCCTTAATCCCTTAATTGCTGCTGGCGTATATATCCGTCACGCTCAACAGGTTCTTTAAGAGCCCTGGAAGAGTATTTTCGTCCTTACGAAATATCATTTTCTTCGTCAAGAGTCAACTTATCAATATAACTTATGAGTATAACTAATCCAAAGGCTTTGCTATGTAATAAAATGACCTTGATAGTGTCTGTGTAGATTTACTTATTTTAGGGATAAACTGGATTATTTGTGCCTTTTCTTTCCCGTCCAATACACCAAATATGTGTACCTGTGTAAAAAATGGTTGCACTGGGGAGTGAATCACATGACTTTAAATTTGATTAAGAATGAAATCCCACATAAATTCGGAAATTTCAGAAAAAGATTCTTTTCTCACAGCTTCAAACTCCCACTTCATTTTTTTAAATAAAATCTTCTTTCACTATGAAACATACAATAGACGCATACATAGAAAGCATTTCCAAAATGACATTATATAACAATGCTTTTCAAAATAATAGTATTACATAATTATATTTATTGCAATAACTTTAGCAATAGATTGCAGCTTTAATTTTGAACACTACTGTAGCATGATGAATTTCATATAACGCTCAACATCATTAGAAATCATTAACGCTTTAAGACTATACCGTACCCTAAAAATTTCAAATTTACCGAAAAAAAAATTTTTTTTGCATTTTCTTGGAGCCAATATCATTGAGAATTCACCAAATTTCAGATCTGTAAACAAATTAACTTTTAAGATATGTGAAGTTTTCTGATCTATGGTTTTGGTTTCGAATTCATTTTAAAGTATTTTTCCACTCTTAAACTGAGTTAATTAAAATATTTTTGAGCACAATTAATTCTTTTATTATGAAACGTTTATTAATTCCAGTTTTAATTTCTAAAATAATTTCCACTTGATTATGTTTTGAGTTTTTGGAGTTCTCATGAGTTCTCATAATTAATTAATCAAAATTTATTTCAAAGCCAACTTTTGCTTTAAAAATAGTTTATGTAACTGCTTCCTTTATTATTAATCTTTTCTTGTTGAGAAAATAACCTTGCCAAAACTTTCTCAGGTTTCTGTGAGTAATAATATTTCTAAAATATGGAATACTACTGAAAATGATGTATTCTAAAATCAGTCCTCAGCTGATACTGCAATTAGATTGCCGAATACAAGTATACTGAATTCATGTATTGGAAATTAAACTGAATATTTCCTTGATGTACCTAACTACATTATACTAAACATATTGTAGTACTATATTTTAGTATTTTAATGTCGTACACAAGAGCTAAAACTTCCTAAACTGCCCTGATTTAAAACTGAAAAAATTAAATTTTATGAACAAATCTGTGGCTATTTTTAGCTTAAGTTAGTATCATTATTATTTTGTACATAAATGCTTTGAATTTCAAAACTTTTGGAATATAATTAGGTCGAGATTAAGCTAAATAAACTGTCGATTTTTAGCTTAACATATTTTGAATTAAACAAACTACTTTCAGTCATATTTAATTGAAATAGTGTTTTAATGTAAAACATACAATGCAAAACAACACATTAAAATTAGAGCTTTACTGGCAATATAAGTTTTTGTTTTACACACTTTAAATGCGTTTTTTTTCTCAGAATTAATTTTGAAGTATAAGTGTTTTCTAATACCTATAAGGCTTTTTTTTCTGTTCAGGATAGAACCTTGAAATGTTTTGTATATACTCCCAAACACCTGTGCTATAAAAGTTAGTATGGCTGAGATCTCCAGTAATTGTTTAAAAAATGTTAGTTACTATTTTTTAAAAAAATCGTGTTTTTTCCAGAAAAATAATTATTAAAAATCAACAAGGGAATAGATCTTCAAATTCATAGTAACTATTGTTCACATTGATCTAAGAAATATAAATAGCTTAAAATGACTAAAAAATTCTAAAAATCGAGTATTTTATAAAAACTTGAATAATCATTTAAAAATTCTTAATTTTTTAAAATTGTAAAATAATGGCTGTTTATACTGATTTTTTACATACAGAATAAACTTAATAATATAAAACATAAATTATTTTTACTGTTACGGTCTCGAAAATTTTTTTTGATAAAAGTTACTGTGTTTTCTTAAGTCACAAAAGATAATAAAACAATAATTTAAGTTGATAATCATTTAAAAACAACTTTTCTTTTTCCACACAATCCTCCAGTAGTTTTGATGGACCTATCTCATCGTTTTGTCAGAGTTACAATTCCAACTGCATGAAATTTTTGGATTACTGTGTCATCCGCAGTCGGACTTCCTGTTGAATCATTGTCATCTGCAAACTGTTTTTCTTCCACATGCTGTTTCTGTGGACCAAATAGATTAAAACAAATGGCCTTTCGAATCTTTTTTGCGTTCCTAGGTCAGTTGCCGGGGGACTCAACGTGCACACATTTTTCGAAAATTCAAACGGTCATGCATTATGCTTTAGGCTAAACCATGAGAACATCCTATGGCTGTTGGGATGATGCCAATTGTCACTCTACGATCAGCCTGAACTAATTCTTTCAATTGCTGCTCGGCGGATAATGTCACAACCAAAATTGGAAGGCCACTTCGATCTTAATGAATGATTTTGGAACATCTTTGCGAACATTTATGCCAGCCCTTTTTGTACACTGCCTTACATGATAAACACTCTCTCCATAAAAAGGGAACATTTCTTTAAGAATATTATTTCATTCAAGTCATCCTGGACTACATCATACAATCATTCAGTTCAACCATCTATCGTTCAATCATTCAGCACTATCACCATTTTAGAAACTGCATTACGCATGCGTGTGAATGCCACCTACTCAGAATAAATTGAATATCATAAGATTATATGCGACTGCCATTTATTAGCATTATTTGGAGATATATGTTACCATATGCACACATTTGATAATAACATACTTAATAACTTACCCTCTCAATTATTGGCGTTATTCTTTCAATTATCCTCAAGAAGCTCCAGTGCCACAGAAAACAGACTGTATAGCAAAACGGATGCCTCCTCCTTGGAACCTTACTTTTTCATGTTCGGTAACAAGATGGAAACCTGTATTAACATCATCATATTTTTCTTTGATCCTTCTTTGACCACAGAAAAAAAAATATTTCAAAGAATAAATACTTTATAAGCATTCAAAGTTGACGTTTGTGAGTTTTCGTCAAAACTACTTTATATGCTAAGCAAAATATGGCTGTAAAATATTATTAAATGTAACCTGAGGTTTGTTCCACTCTAAAGGGATTGTTGCATAAGTGTTGCAAATTTAATATAGACTTATTGCCCTTTTTTGGACATATCCCTTTTATTGTTTGCAGATTATAATGACAACTTCATTCTTCGGGAAGAAACATACAAAAAATATTTTTATAATTTAGATAAAGTAAATATTAAAGAATGCAACTGAAGATTCTCCAGTTTTATACGTTATTCCTTCTTTTTTCTCAATACTTTTATATACTTCCCCCCTAACTGTCGTAACAACTGCATCCTAAAAACATCTTTTCAATACAGATCGATACCTAAAACACCACAAAAAATTAAAAAAAAAAAAATTGTGACTTTATAAATACAAACATTGATAAGAACATCTTACATGTATTTACGATAGCCAACTAACAATTCTAAAGTTTAGATGTATATGAGAAGGAATGCATTTAAAACACATATATAGATGAAGCCTTAAATAATTAAATGCCTCTACTGTTGATAGTTTCGTATGTTTTTAATGCAACGAGTTTTTTTTTTTTTGCTAATGGTTACTCGTTTTTTTACCACATTAATACTCTACTATCAATTAATAACATGTTAACTCATTAATGTTTTACAAAATATGTTTAATATTATTTTAAATTACTTCAACAATAATATATAGATCCATCTTTACAGTAATATATAAATCTCATTTCATTTGAAATAACTGTATAAGATGTTTTGGTTCAGTGTCAAACGAATCGTTTATATGTCTAAAATTATTTATTTATTAATTTTCAATGAGTTGCGTAGAAATTAGTTACTTTTTATCTCAACAGATATCGTCATTGTTTGTTTAAACGTGAATGATGTAAAATAATTTAAAAACAAACTATAAGTTTGGTATCTATAACTTTAAAGACATTTTAGAAAGTGTCTTGTTAGCTGCGAGGAACATAAAATATTTAGTAACTTTAATCACCAATACTAGAAAATCTGGAGTAAATCTTGACAGACCGCGCAAGTATTTTCCACGATTATGTTTACAGATAAACTAAGATATTACAAGTGTGTAAATTCTCTAGGGTATACAAATTTATCGTCTTCTAAGTCAGAGAGAAATTTTAGATTGTGTTGCAAACATAAACATATTGTGAAAAGAGGCAGGTGTTCTTGTGAATTAGCTGAAGTATACACAGCCAATTAAGAATTTGTTAGTTATAGTTAATAACTAGAGACACGCAGTAAAAGAGTACACACGAGCTTTGCTGGTATAAAGATTATTTTGGTGCAAAGAAAACTTCTACGGGATTTGAATAAAGTAAGACTATTTTTGGAGTGTGTATGCGCTATTATAAAACTTAAAAAAAAAATACATTAAGTGGATTAGTTCTTTTAGGGATTTAGCATCCTATTTTGATATGTACTTGGGAATTATTCTTGAATGGGAATTTTTTCCTGGAAATCTATGCTCGAATTCAACTTTTAATGGTCTCACAAGTGATAGGAAAATAAGTATATTGGTATTCCTTTCAGAAATGTCCTATCCTAAAACTCCCAGTCGAAGCAGCCAAATTCTTATTGGACATCTTTTTTACTCCAACTGCAGATGCACAGGAAAAAAAAAGAATGTATTTTTTCCTAAGAACAAAAAAAAAAGGGAGTAATTCTTCCTTTTGGTAACTTTTTACATTTGTCTATTCTGCTTTGTTTCTTTTTGAGGGAAACACATCAGAGAAGCATTGTAGTAGAATCTTAGTACGCTTAAAACTTAGAAAGTGTGATGCTTTCCAATAGTACGACAAAAGGAATGACATTATATTTAAGCTATAAAAAGGTTTCTAGAGGAATTTTAATATATTTTTTAATAGGATATCATTAAAGAAAAAACTTAAGCAAAAAAACACATGAAATAAATGACTAAGTGTCTAGGAAAAAGTATATGCATATTTTAGAAATCTTCTCTTCATTAGAGAGACAATCAATCCGTTATTAATATCATTTATATAGGTATGTTATTTATAGACAATCCCCCCTCATTTTTTTGGCTTTCGTCTTCGAAACTCTACATGAATTCTTTTGTTTTAAGAAATATTATATCCCTAGATATTCTAATTCCAGATTTCAATGTTAACATTATTTTTAGTCATTAATTGCTTGATCTAATTAACAATGTGGGATCAATGTATTACATTACTTTCAAAAATAAAATTAATCACTCGTAAAAATGTGCAAAACTATTGTTAGATAACTAAAAACTGTATTTAAAGTTTGATTTGCATGCAATCGGCATTTAAAATAATTCTAAAAAGATATATACTTTTATTTCATTTTCAAATACGAAAAATACATGCATAAAATAACTGTTAAAGTAGAATGAATATTGCTTTTATAATAAGTATAATCCTACACATAAGATTACTTAATACAGTTAAAATGTCAGTAAATAATGTTACATTAAATACTTTTTAACGATCGTTTTTAAATTAAATTTACAATTTTTCGAAATACCCCTAGCAAAATTACTTTTTTTTCAGAATGATGTAAAGTTTAAAAAGATTATATCTGAATTAAATATAATCCTTTCTGACGAGATTTTATGTGAAGTATATTAAATCTCATTCCCTTAATACGAGGGAGCATAAATTTCGATTTAAACGTCTCAGGTCCAGAAATTCGTAGATATAATTCAGTTTTTGTCATAGATTGAAATGAGTTTAACCTTTTTATATCCTTTGTCATTTTAATGGATAAATCACATAAATTATTTGATTTTTAAAAGGGGATAATCATAGGATTTCCCAATGTTTTGAAAATTGTACATTTTGAGATTGATTCGCATGCTACTGCAATGAAAGTATTTCATGATTTTAGTAACAACTTCATTAAAAATAAACGTCATGAGGAAATTACGTTGTATCCCGCACCACTGATGCTAGAGAGAAAAATATGTTTTGTGAGTAAGTATTAATTAACGTCACCCTAAAAGGCAATGCGATGGCTATTGGTGACGGACTGAGTAATTTTGAACATTATTCAAGCGACCAGAGCAACACTTTTGATGGAACCCTACTCTCACAATTTATAAACCGTGACAATATGATGATTTTGAGCTATAAAAGGCTATATGAGCATTAGTTCCTTTTACGTGAAGAGTTGGGAGTTACAATGAATCTATTACATGTGGTGTTTCTGGGCAGATAAATGATCATCACCCCTCTGTTGAATATTGTATCATCAAATTTAGCTTAAATTCACCTGGGAACACCAGAAATGGAATGCTAGTGATAGGCAAAAGGTAGCCTTTTCTCCAACAGTTCACGTGTTCTAGTTTGTCAAGCGAACTAACTTTAACATTTTAGATAAAATACATCCGAGTTCACATCTGGATATGTCCCTTCAGCATAAACGGAAGGGCATAATATAACGGTGGTGGCGTTATGGCGTGTAGGTTGTTTCTAAGGCTTTTACACAATTCTTTCATTTTTGGATACCATTCCTAAAGTAGAACCATTGATTATATTTCCTCAAATTATAGAATATTTCGGCATGACAATGTAACATGCCCTACGTACATAATTTTTCCGTATTGATTCAATGAGTACTATGAAGAGTTTCAAGTGCTTTGCTAGTCCACGAATTATACAGATTCGAACAAAAGAAAGTTTTTTTTAAAACTTTTCTTCATCGTCATATTTGCAGTATGCATATGTCACTTTACACCAGTGCTTCTCAAACTTTCAAAAATGGGGACCCAATATTCAATCATAATTTTCATCACGCCCCCTCTTCGATACAATAACAATGCATTGAATTCAATAATACTATTATTTAAAGCTAAACCTGTGTGACTTCAACCTCTTACTTGCCACCACCGTATATAAAAGTTCATCTTAGTCAAATCGTTATTTCCCTGAACGTATACATACATCTTTTCGAAGTACGATTTTTCTGTGCACTGCTATCCATAAAATTATTCTGAAAAGACTTTGGGATGCAATAAAAGGATCTTGACAATGTTTGAAAGGATTTACTTATTTCAGAGGATTTGCTTATTTATTCCTTTTCTCTATTACCTTCCCTCGATACACTACATAATGGATTACGTGTTGAACGGTTTCATTTTGGGGAGTGAATCACATAATTTTTAATCGGCATTTATGGGATTAATTATAAAACGTATAAATTAACAAGATAAATGTTAATTTTTATTTTATTTTTATATTATTTGATAATATTGCTTATTCAGGTAGACTACTTGCGACAACTTTTTTGAAAAAATGGAAATATCCATTTTCGTGATATTTATTTAGTATATTTTAAGAAAAAAATCTTATTCAGAAAAAAATTTATTATTGTTAAAATTGGTAAAAATTACTAAAAATTACATTGCGCGGCCCGCTCTGTACAAAAGTTTTTGAGAAAATTCTCAATTTTTCAATTTTGATGTGTTACTTTATTATTCGTGTTTGAAATTGTATCAGGATATATTTCAATTTTTACAAAACCTAGAGCACTTTATCTTAGTTTTTTATTATGTCAGAATGTATTTTAAGAAAGGACTGTAAATTTTAAAATGTTGATAAATCTGAAGATCAAAACACTTCTACTGTTATACATAACATACTCAAAATTTCAGCAAATTATTTTCAAAACTTTTTGAGCAATCGCTATCCCCGTTTGAACTTTTTCAAATAAAACGCATTTTAAAGTTTTCATCTTGTGTAAAGTTTGGCATCTGCTTTTACTAAAACACTTGTAATTTTTGAGTGAATGGAAAATAAAAACTTGGTATTTTTTTATTGACACCCTATAAAATAAAATCATAAACAAAATTTGTCAATTTTTGAAAACATGATTTTTGCTGTTCTTAACTTAGTACTGTTAAATTAATTATAAAATACATTGCGCGGTACTGATATATTTACAAGTGTATTGTATCAGTATAAATGTGTATTTTATTTTTTTATTATGTCAGAATGTATTTTAACTGTTTACTTTCAGTAAATTAATAATGCTTTCAAATAATCCTTTGTTTCGACTCCTTGCAAGGTTTTCACGCCCTCCTAGAGGGCGCACCCCACACTTTGAGAATAAAACACTGCTTTACACCCTTTTTCACTTCTTTCAAACATTTTGCTGTTCTACAGGACTCATTATACTTGTGGTTAAGATAGAAAATCTTATTTACTCACACTGAAAGACCGTCTAGCAGCTATCCAAGCTTTGGAAAGTTGTTTTGAATATTAGCGAGTTTGCCATCTGACTCTTAATCTTTTAATTATTTAAATACGTGCACACATATAATCTGAATAATATGCATCATTGTATAGGACATATATTATTCATGATAATTTACTAACCAAATCTGTTTTTAAATAGAATATTTATTTAATAAGTTATGTCTTTTTATCTCTTACTAAAGAAATATTTTAATTTTTGTTTGACAGATAATATTTACATGCCAGTGAAGTTTGGTTTGCTGTCTCATATTTTCCCCTTTTCCTTTCCTAATTCCCACATTGAACAAATTTTTGACATATCGTTTTCATACATTTCAAAAAAATATTCTTATTGATACTTGTATGGACGAACAAATATATGGAAGAATTTAATAGTCACCGCAATCACAGTTATTTAGTTAAACAATTTCGTTGAATCTAGATACTAAAAAATAAGATTGCAAAAAACACCGGTACAAATGAGAACACATCCTACCATCTTGTGAGAAATAGAGCTCGGTTCTGGTGATAAGGTACCTTTCAATTTACGAACTATTGATATTACAGAATTATATAAAATTAAATGTATAGGCCAGTGATAGAAATTTGATAGAAAATTTTTCAACCAGTATTCCTTGATAAAAAGATTGCTTGCTTCTTAAGTCATTGGCGAAAATTTCTTTATACGATTACATTTCAACTTATATATTTTTGAAGAGTAATAGGTTATTTCTTAGCTTAAAATTCGTATTAAATAATTTAAACGGAAATACAATGATTTATTGGAAGTTTGATAAAATTTACATTGCTTTCAAATATTTGATTCTTAGCAAATATGGGAATCAATATTAAGAAATAGGTTTTTGTAGTAGAAATAGGCTATCATTATGGTTAAGTAAATTAATTGTAATAAGGATGAAACAAATAATCAGTATTAATACCGAATTATTTTTATTTAAGATTCGGTTTGCATGTAAATCTATTTTTCTTGATATTTCTGGCATTGTTCCCAAGAAATACTATTTCATTTTATATCGAATATATACTTTTAAGATAGCGTGTTATTACATTTCTGCAAAAATTAACAATTTAAGAAAATGGAGAAACCTTTATATATGAAGGACAAAGTTTAAATTGTAAAATGGATCATAATTAAGAAATATTTATAGAATTTTTTACATATACTTGAATTCTCAGGTTAAACTTTCACAGTAAATTTAGTTAATTAATTATTGACATTCCATGACAAAATAGGGTTTGGGGTACCATGCGCTGAAAAGTTATGTAGAGATTTATTGTTAACAGACACTGGTGAAAAAAATGAAAAAAATGTTGTAGTCATTAATTTGCGAAATAAAAAAAGTATTTAACAGGTGGCAAAAGTGGTTTTATTTAAATCTGGGCAAAGATCCCCCTTTCAAGCTGTATGAAGGATATTTGACAGTGAATCTTGCAGTTTTGAATCTCATTTAAGCTGTAATGAAGCCATCTGAGCATGCACTCCACTTTAAAAAACTTTCACTTCAAACCAACTTAAAATCTTTGACCTTCTATATATATTAACATGTATCTGTCTTTCCAGCACGGTACTGTGAGAGAAAAGAGACGTGGTGTTTCAATAAGTCGTTGCATAACTAAACATGCTGCTCTGTCATACCATGATATACAAGATTTACAGTGGAATTTCATGCCGAAAATACGAGTGGTGACCCCTAGAGGACTATATTTACAGGCTTATGGTAGACTGACAAAAGTAAATTGGTTCAGATGAAGATATTAATATACATAGTACCCTTTTCAAAAAAAGTCAAAGATATTAACAGTAAAAACAATTTGTTTTATATTCAGATTATATTATGAAGTTGATTATGTAAGTAAAAAATCAGTATGACTAGTCCTTATTTTGTAATTTTAAAATATTAAGAATGTTTTAATTTTTTCAAACTCTTGCAAAATACTCACCTTTTAAAATGTGTAGTCCTTTTAAGTGATCTATGTGTCTTAGATTATTGCGAACAAATGTTAATATGTATTTGAAAATCTATTCCTCTGTTGATTTTTAATAATTATTTTTCTAGCTAAACTTGGAAAATACACGAACATTTTTAAAATAGTAACTTAAGCATTTAAAATAAATAATAACTAGATATCTCAGACCTAAATCCATGCTATACTTCATAGAATATACGTTTGGGAGTATGTGCAAAAATTTTCAAGGTTCTATCATGAACAAAAAACTAGCCTTTGATTTTAAAAAATACTTAAAAAAACCTTCAAAATTAAAAGTCGAAGAAAAACACATTTAAAGTTTGCAAAAAGGCATAAAACAAAAACTTAAAATGGCCGTAAAGCTCAAATTTTTAGTATTGTTTTCGAGAGTGTATATTCTACATTAATACATTATTTTAATTGAATATGACTGAAAATATTTTTTTAATTCAAAATATATTTTTGCATAATATTGATAGCATTTGTTATGACGGAGTTTATTCAACTTAATTTTAACCTAATATTATCATAAAATGTTTGAAACACAGATCATTTATGAACAAAATAATAATGATAATAACTTAAACGAAAAATAGTCAGGCTTGTTCTTAAAATTACATTATATTTTAGTTTTAATTTGGGGAAGTCTAGGAAATGTTAGCTCTTGTACGACTTTAAAATACTAAAATATGTTTAGTATAATGTAGTTTGGTACGTCAAGGAAATGTTTAGTTTCTTCTGCAATACTTGGATTCAGAATACTTATATTCATAAGTCTAATTGTAGTATCAACTGAGGACTCATTTTTAGATACATAATTTTCAGTAGTATTCTACCTCTTCGAAATATTGTTCTTCATTGCAACCTGAGGACGTTTCAACGGGAAAAAATTAATGATAAAGCTTCTAAGTTATATAAACTGTTTTTAAAGCAAAACTTAGCTTTGAAATCTATTTTAATTAATTGATTATGAGAACTCAGAAAACTCAAAACGTAATCAAGTGGAATAAATTTTAGTAATGGAAACTGAAATTAATAAACATTTCATACTATGATAATTGTTTATACTCAAAGATATTTTTAATTAACTCAATTTAAAAGTGGAAACATGCTTTAAAATGAAACCGAAACCAAAACCATAGTACATAAAACTTCAAATATCTAAAAAACTAATTAGTTGATAGATCTGAAATTTGATGGCAAGCTTCCGAATGATATGAGCTACAAAATAATGAAAAAAAAGTAAATTTGAAATTTGCAGGGTATTGTGTAGCCTAGAGAAAGAAGACTGAATCGACTTACTAACTCCGAATTTGCAAATATAAATCCCATGCGTGGTACCGAGGATAGAAATGAACGAACCACGGCACATATGTACCTTTAGTGCTTTCCTTGCAGTTGTTAGCTTAGTAGTGCTTTGTTCGTAGAATGCGTGAGGTAGGAGCTTTCCAAAGTAATCCCATTGGCTTAGATATAAGAATTTGAATCGAAACTTCAAAACTGTTTGCAAGCAAATAAGTACAACATGGGTGTACATTGTTTTATCGTTATGTGCATACTCTGCGAGATGACGTGCTACGCTTTTACTACGATCAAGGAGTATGTGTGATGCCTAGTATCCCCCACACGATAAATATTTGCTCAGATGGGCCACAAATCTGGATCTTCCGTCGCTCATTTTGATTCCGACGCATTATCTTTTACACACGACGCTGTTCTGAACCTGCTTGTCATGTATGTAGGATGTATGAAATCGTTTGCATACGTGCTAATGTAAATCAATAGTGTTGTGTCATAAACACGTGAACTGGCATTATAAGTATCATAATTTGATTTTACTCACTACTTTAATGCTTGAATGGGGGAGAATACCTATTGCTCTTTTTTTAGTAAGAGTGTTGCCAAACCTGATGGTCGACATTCCAGCAATACATGATGAAGTATCTGGTTTCAACATGATGGGGCACCTGCAGCATTGTGTGAGAATAGCTATATAAAGATCATATCTAACTCGATTAGTACTGGTGGACAAATCACATGGCAACCGTGCGATTTTAATTCTTGATTCTACTGGATCTCTATCTTTGGGGATACAAGGTGTATCAGATGATCGTAACATTGAATATGTAGTTTTTGCCAATATCGTGGAATAAGAGGCTCGTGTCCGGGATGTAAATTCCCATTTTCAAAGGGTTCATGTATATTTGATACGGCGTCGTGAACATTTTTCGTGCCTTCACTATATTCTTTAATAAAATTCAAATTAGAATTTCTTTCAACATCTTTTTTTTCTTCTTTATGCCAGCAAATATTTTCTTCTAGCAGCCTCAGGTCACATTTCCGGACACACGAGTTTATGTGTAAATCTTGCTTGCCCCGGTATGACAGTCAAGCTTGGACACCCAGTAAAATAATTCAATCGTACTTCAAGGAAGATGAAACAATGAGGCAGAATATGTGAGTCTGTTATTTACCCTTAAAAGAACGTCACTGAGCTTCCTCAGAGGCTTCTTAAAAGTTTTAATTAAAATACGTATCTTAAAAAGCAGAAAACAGGATATTCTATAAAATGAAAAAATGTCAGCTAGCAGGAAGAAATTCAGAAATACTCACAATGTTGATAAAATTATTTTCAAAAGGGGAAAAAATTTACTATTTTAACTATATATTAAATGAAGGTTTGGCCTTTTTTCGGGGCAAAGCGAATAAAGTTCTATTATAGTTTAATAACAATTAGTACCTACAACGTAGATGTTGTGAAAGCACCAAAGAGCGAAAGGGTGATCGACCTGAAAGCACCCAAGGAGTGATGGGGTGTTTGAGCCGAGGAGTGCCAAGCGCCGCTAGTTTCTCTTTACTTGAGTGGCAATAGGGGAGGAAAAGCGCTCCAAAAGGGGAGAGACAGATTCCTCTAGATGCGTTTGGAGGAAGCAGACGGCTATGAGCGTGCGCGATAATATTTAACTTTTTTTTATGCATCCATGTAAATAACTTAATAAATGTTTTATTTAAATTGAGAAACACTCGTAGCCACATCATTTATTTCGCACTTAGTTCATACATTTGTAAATAAGTTGTGAGAATTGAACAGTAGATATAAATAGCTATAACTACAGTTTTAGATTTATTTGCTAAAGTGTACAGCTTCTGTAATTCAAAAAGTTTATCTGAAAAAATAAGTATATATTAATAAATGATCTTTGGAATGCCCTTTAGGAGATTTATTACATCATACAGCAGCCCGAGATATATGCAATACTTTTTTTATTTCCTAAATACCATCTGGAAATCCTCGATATTGTGACGAGGACAGGCAGAGATATAGGAAGCTTAGCTATATATAATTAGTTATTTCTGATCAGTTTTTTGAGACCTTTTAGGACTAAAAACATTTTTTATATAGCCATAACATATACAAATATACAATTTGAAATGTATTACATGGATGGTTGTATTGAAATAGTTATTGAAGAAACTGTACCGATGCTCTCCCACACCATGTAGGTCATTAAAGCTTCCTTTTTCCTAAAAAGAAAAAAGGAAAGAAGGGCTAAATCCAGCATGAAATTAAATCGACTGCAGAATTCATGACATAAAAAGACTCCGTACGATTTAAATTACTTCGCAATATAATTCAAACATTCTTGTTTTATATTATATTTTTTTATATAAAGGTATTGAAGGAATGATAGATAAATTGCTTAAATTTTACAAGTCTTTAGAAAAAAACCCAGTATAAATATCTTTATAGTATTGAGATAGACCCTATTACGATATAAGAACACAAACGTTACGTCCATGCAAATTTTTATCTTATTTTATTCTTTAATATTTTAGATAAAATAATAGAAGATTAAATGCGGCATTTGAAAAGAATGAAAAACGCCTGTCAAGTTTAAAATATATCATAATAGTTAAGTATCTTAAATGAGAGATCGTTTTTGCTTTTTAACGTTGATTTTTTGTTTTATTCATGCATATATTATTTACGGAAAAAGGTTGAAAATTGAGATTATGATACTAAACAAAAGTTGCGTTTATTGATACATATACTCACTCCATAAAACTATATATTAGAAACTACACAAAAACTCATGAATTATGCAGCGTTAAAGAAAGTCTGGGACACCCGAAAGTCTATTTATAATCGTAATACAAGCCAAATTTGAGTAGTTCAGTGACATCACGCCATTATCTCTTCCAGATAAAACAGTTGGTCGTATCTGTCGAAAATATGAGAAAGTTTATTTAAAAAGAACCAAGAACAATTTATAACAAAATTCATGAGAAAATTATGATGAGAATCTCACTAAAAAGCAGCATATTTATCAACCGCAAAAATTATGTTCCTTGGATGAAGAATGGACACACGTATTATTTGGTGCCGAGAAAACGTTGTGGTTGCATGCATTGATAAGTTCGGCTAGTTTTCAAGGTCTTTGAAAGAAAGATCTAGTCCCGCCAAAGGAACAAGAGATGGAAAAATCTGTGCTTTGTGTAAGCTTTACTAATGTGATAAAAGTTAAATAAACTGAGGTAGTGGTGAGTAGATTTCACTGCATTGAAATACTTCGAGACAATACTTTAAATGATAGACCACAGATAGCAACGTAGAACTTTATATTTCATCAAGATTATGCTGTTGCATAAGCTGTTGAATTTTTTTCAACTATATTTGATTCACAACAAATAAGTTGAACTAATTTTCTCACTGTTGGTATTCTCTTTATAGCTCTAGAACATTTTAAAAAACATCTTTCGGTGTGCTAGTGAGATAACAGTTAAGTGCATGACGAACAATATTCAAATGTGTATGGATTTAAAAAAGTCATCCTCTTTTTATAGGAAAATATACTTAAATGTCTGTTCAAAGTATGTGTAAAAGATAACTAAATAACAGATGATTTTAGTCATTTTATAATTTAACAGCAAGAATCTCTACTAATAATGCGTCAATCTGAGCTACGTAAAAGTAAAAGATAAACTCCCTGTATATTTTATGATTATTCTCCTGCATGCTGTATATATTAATTCCAGAGCTTAATACTTCTAAGTTGTCATTTGAACAAATATAAAATACGAAACAAATAAGGTAAACTAGAAATTAAAAATAAAAAATAGGAGACACATTTTGAAGAAAAGTAGGTCTAAGAAGTGGAAAGCCTAAATCTAGATTCCGCATTAAGAACAATACACTCTCAATTAGAAGTTGACTTTGATGAAGTTTCCTCAGGCAGTACAGTCAAAAGTAAAAATATGATTCAAAAACCTTCATTAATCACAAACACCAATACATATGTTGCCTGCAGGGAGCTGTATATCAAAAAAAAAATCTGCTTTTTATAAATTAAATATGATTTTTTTTACTTACAGTATATAAAGTATTATTAAATTAAAGTTGAAATTCTAGTACATCTTGTAAAATTCTATAAATAATCAAAAAAGCATTATTTTTTGTTTGTAATTTGTTACATCTTTCTGGAGAGTATGCGAAAAAGATTTGACTGTAAAATATTAATGGCTAGTTGTAAGTGACTTTCAATTTTTCTGTACGAGTTCTTTGCAAAGAGCGAATAATTTTTTTTAAATAAAAAAAAAATTCTGGGAATTAAAAATCCGGGAAATAAGAAACCCTAATATAAACCAATTCTGGTCGACTTTTTCTTTTTCCCTTTTTATACGCCATGCAAAAATAGTCTAAATAAATTACTTAGCCTTCGAAGCAAAATATTTAAGTAAATGAAATTCCAAAACTGTTTTAAAAAACACCACTATTTAAATTTGTTGAAAGTATTGCACTTTGAAACTTGTTAATTCAAGCAGTTTTGAGGATGAATGTCATTTATATATATATATATATATATATATATATATATATATATATATATATGTTAATATATATATAAATTGCAACAATTATTTTTAATATGTATTTCAAAAATTTGCATTAAAAGTAACTGCATTAAGGACATTAAAAGTAGACATTGCCAAAGAAATATTTAATTATCTTTTAAAGCAAGCTAACACACACACACATACACACAAATATTACTTTTTAAAAAAATGACTTAAAGTATGATTTTTTATTAAAAATATTCATTTTGCTTTTAATTCTTAAAATTGTCCCCTTTGTAGAAAAACAATTTTCCGAACTCTCAAAATATATACATATATATATATATATACTAGAGGACCCGACACACGTTGTCCTGTGTACAAACATCTTAAATTCAAAAATTCCAAATTTTTATGAATAAGTTTTAGCATTCTGGACCGTTTTGAGTAAAATTTGAGTAAAATTGAGTAAAATTTCAAACACTAATTACATCTGAATGTAATAATTTGGTTAACACACGATTTATTTCAACAAAATAATAACACGAAGTGACAAAATATTTTCCTGAAATGATCACAGCACCAACTGTCGGGACCAACTTGAATTATAATAAAATATTTTTGAAAATTCGATACTACGATCGTAGCGCAGTCTGCGGGTCCAATGTAAAACATTCCAAGATCAACAATTCATAAATAAAAAATTAATTAAATAAACATTTCTAAACCGAATTATAAATCTAAACCATTCTCGAGTCCACTGGAACAGACAAAAACTTTCATCAAAATCGGTCCAGCCGCTTAGGAGGAGTTCGGTTACATACACAACCACAAAAGAATTGCATATATAAAGATTACTTGAAAAGATATTAATTAAAAACGCTAAAAAGCGGGAATCGTCTGCAGTTTCGTAATAAAGACCGGGTTTGGCCAGTTTGGCTGAAAATCAATTTTCGACGCCAAATTACGTCTTTTTCAATTCCTACTATTAGCTCATGATCTCTATACATATTTTACTTGTTCGTTTGTATTTATTTATTTATTTATCTTGGTGGAATTTTCAATCGTTAATAAAATACATTTTTAAGCGCTCAATTGAGCTGAAATGTAATGTACATGATTATTTTGAATTACAATGCAATAATTTAATTATAATTAATAAAAATTAATTGATTAAAACTAATTATTTTAAAAAATTACAAATACAGCCACGTTGGCGAATTAGCGAGCCTTTTGGCGACTTATGTCAAAATTTGAAAATATTTTTTTCTCACGTGTTAAAGCATTCAGTTGAAGGGAAATTTTATATACACGATTGTTTTGGATGACAATACGATACTTTAATGATAATTAATAAAAATTAATTACCACTTGATGTTGTGATTCTGTCATATGTATATACATATTTATATTAATTGCAATTATTTAATAAAAAGTAGTTAAAATAAATTTTTCTTGTTTGATCTATGTAGGAATTGATGAACAATTTTGTTTTTATATTACTTGTTTATAACAGTAGCGTTTTTACAACAATGCAGGTGAAAGTTGAGTTGTATTTTTTAATGTTTTTAATTAATATCTTTTTCATCTAATTGTGATATCGGACCGAATTGTGAATCTAAACCATTTTCGAATTTACTTGAACCTATACAAAAAATTTCATCGAAATCAGTCCAGCCGTTTAGGAGGAGTTTAGTGACATGCTAACAGAACTATTTTGAAATTCAGTCATTGATATGCTTGATATAGTTCAAGCAAACATGAAATAAATGAATCGTGTAATTTTAAGAAAGATGATACATATTTAAGAAAATATATGGACCTTAATTGTATTCAATTCAAGTTTATGCTCAAATATTAATATCCTTTTTTTTTTCTCTTTCTGCTCTTTGAATTGTAAAATTGTGGTCATTAAGCTGGCTCTAAGAATAAGAAAATATTATGTTTTAGTAATAAATTCTTAAGTTTAGCTTCAGTATTCGTTTAAAATAACATTAAGGTATTATGGTATATTATTCTTCAGGTATCCGACTACGTTGGGAACCTTGATTTAAAAAAACGCATAAATAGATAATTTCTATGATATTTAGTGTCACTCAGGTTAGAATACATGCATAAAATAGTTTTAAGGACATTTTGATAAAAAAATTATATAAATTTAATTATCTGGCAAAAAATGGGCTTAGAATAATCTTTTTTTCAAACGTTCTTCTTTTGTGAAAATGATTCTATTATAATAATATTTTGCCTGTATATAGCTCAGACTTCTCTACAGAGGCTCAACTAGAATTTTTGAAAACTTCACATTATTTTCAGAGTTACCACCAATTGAAATAATTATTGGCGTTTTTCTTAAAATTGCCCCCTCTGTTGTCGTAAAATATGAATAAACCCACTTCTAAGTTATGTATTTTAAAAATTGTCTCTGTAGAGAGGTCTGAGCTATATACAGGCAAAATATTATTATAATAGACGCATTTTTCACAAAAGGAGAACATTTGGAAACAAGGTTTATTATAAGTTAATTTTTTGCCTAAATATTGTATTTTAGTAAATCTTTTTGTCAAAATGTCCTTAAAACAATTTTATGCATGTATTCTAATCTGAGTAACACTAAATATCATGAAAATTATCCATTTATGCGCTTTTGCAAAATCACGTTTCCGAACGTAATCGGATACTTTAAAAAATTGCGACAATTAGTTCTCTTCCGAGACATTGCTCGTTAATTTAAAATGCGCAAAGACGCCAGGATTTTCAAAGGTTTGTGAACTATACCTAGTTTTTCGTGACTCTTCCCACTTAAGTTCTGTGATACAGCAATATAAAAAAAAACATGCTTACTGGCTACGACAGAGAAAAATGTTTTTATCCTCGTTGATTTGGGAGTCTTATTAAATATTCAATAGCAGCAGAAACGCGCTATCTCTTTAAGTTCATTTACAAAATATCAGAATTTATACATAATTTAATTGCATGTTTAAAGGATTTTTCTTAAAAATGCATGCGTATTCTTAAGGGAATTTATTATGAATAATATTTCAGCTTAAATAACCACATTATTCAAACAAAAAGTTGAAGTAAAATACGTGTTTCGTAATTAATCAATACTAACTAAGCATTTTGGGAGTTGCCACCTCCCCCCACACACATTTCACATAAAGCTACTTGTATAATTTAACAATGTAATGAGTATTAGTTGGATAGACCCCATTAGATGGCGTTGTGTCGCCTTCATTTAAATGCGTCCTTGTGTTCTGGAAATATGGATTATCTTTTTGAGAAAAATGATATGTTTGTGGTAGCTGAGTTGACATGATAGTAGGTAATATAATAGACGTTAATTTTTAATATATGTTCCTGTTCTGTGTATGCTTCGTCATGTTTCCTTTTTAAGTCTTGTGGAACAAAATAAAAATGATTTTCTGTGAACTGAAATGAAGGTATTCTCTAGCAAAACGAGCGAAAAAGGAAAACACGTAAATAATTCTGCTGCCGCATACATAAAAGACGCCCAATGGCATATAAGAATACTACCTTTGACAATTAAGTTCAGGGAATAGTCCTGAAACATTAAAGTAGATGAAATATTAACGAAAGTTACCTTACTGTCCTTCATATTAATCACCTACCATAACTATGCACTACTGAGATATGCTATACATGTTTTGGAAACTTTGCAAGAAATCTTCTTTTCGGATGGAGTTCAAAAGACTTGTCACGTTTCGTTGGATGTCAGGAATATCGTCAAATCTATTTCCTTTCAAAGCAAGTTTGAGTCGTGGGAATAGGAAGAAGTCGGAAGGATTGAGATCTAGCGAGTATGATGGATATTCATTTTGCACCCCCTTTTTTCCTAGGAACTGTTTGACGATATTAGATGTGTGAGGGTGAGCATTGTCGTGAACAAAAAAACCATGAACCTTGTTGGGCATACTGGGGTCGTACTGCATGTATTACATCTCATGCCTAAATACTTGCTTCGGCTATCATGCTCACAGTTAATCGACGATCTTTCGTGATTAATTTCCTTACTGACGGAGGTAGCCGGTCTTCAGCTACTGGTTTTGTCAGAACCACTTTCCCGGCCTTACTGGAAAGCGAGCAAATCACTCGTACACACACTCCATGGAAAGTGCTTGATCTTCCTGAACATGTAACAACATCACATACGTTTCTTTCGGTGTCTTGCCAAGATTAAAACAAAACATTGAACTGGTATTTTGTTCGTGCATTTTCCTTTTCTAATTAAGGATCAATGCAATGAACAAGTACTTTGTAAACCAAGTCTTACATGAAACCCAAAAGACGCACAACTGAACCACGGTGAGGACAGGTGGTCAACACCTGCCACTATGCATGTGCTGTGTTTTGTTGCGCCAGTGTTGCCGGATCGGTCGTTCTGACTTTATTCACCGAACTTTTTTGTCAGAGGTTATATATAACGCTTTGGATAAAACTATATTTTATTCAAATTTTAGAAATTAAAGTTAAACTTTTCGGAAAATGATCTAAACGGCCAATTATTTTTGAAAGTGTAACAAAATTACTTTAAATATTAATACATTTATTTTTCACAAAATTTGTGCTGTGAAATTGACATTTTACATCACTGTAACATATATCACTTGATCAAAATTGAGTGAGAATTGTTTTGTTGTTGTGTATTTTAATGTATAAGAAAGTATTTGGGCAAACTTTTTTCTACAAAATTAATTTTTTTAGTTAATAAATTATTAGAACTAAATACTTCATCAATTAAGTTATGGTCAATAAAAGTTTTCTTATCCTACTTCGAACGCATGGAACATTATTTAGGATATTTTAAATATAAATTTGATATGAATTTAATTTTAAGATACCAACTTTCAGCTAGAAGTTGCTCAGAAGAACATTGCAAATGTAAAAGGTTCATAATATTCTCCAGTTACATTCTTAAAGTACCACAAAAACTCATTTCCGTCTATTAAAAGTATTATCTTGATAGGGAGCATTTACGCCAGTGTTTCTCAAACAGTGGGGCGCGCCCCCTGGGGGCGCGGTAACCCTGCGAGGGGGGCGCGAGCATATTAAAATAAAAGGTTTAAAAAATAATTTTTTGGAATGAAGTAAAACAAGATGCTTTCTGACGTAGTAAAAAAACACATTTACACTGATATAATTTATTTTTATCATCTGGTGATCATCAATAATAAAAGATTCCACTTTAAACGCTCATTAGCCATCTTTGATCATATAACCAAATTAAACAAATATTTTGTTTGCTTTGCGGTCAATATGAGAACGATGAGAGATTTTTTTTTTTTTTTTTTTTTTTTTTACGTTTCTTTTAACCTAAAATATTACTTTAGCTGACCTTCGAACTTACTGGTATGGTTATTACTTACTGGTTTTTTTTTAGGGAAGTTGTAAATATATATAATATATTTCTGTTTCATCTTTTTTCCATGTGAAAGAATTTTATGATATATGGATAATCATGAGTATTCTGAAACATATAATGCATAATGAAAAACGTTTTACGCAATTATTTTTTAGAACATGCTACACTTTCCCCATGAACAATTTTGTAGTTTTGATTGCTGTTTTGTACGACTTATTATGGTTTATAAATGTAAATAAGCAGAGTATTAAAAAAAAAATGGGCATCTGTGATTCCTATTGAAGGAAGTTGAAACTGATCAAGCAATTGAAGAACCTACTGAAATAATGCATATTAATCAAGATATAGCGAATTTAAATATCAGAAAAGCGTGAGACATGAAACGTTTGAAATGATTTGAGTTTAGCTGGAAAATAACGTTCCTGTGTTGTTAGCGAAAAGTGTCTGTGATTAATGTCCTTTATTAAGGGCATTATTTATTTGGAACATTTTCTTTAGTTTTATGGGATTTTTTCTCAAATTTTCTAGGAAAAATTTAAAAGTCCTTGAAAGTAGGTAAGTATATTTTCTCTTAATTAAATCATTCACTGGAATTGTGATTTTTGTAGTGTATATTAAAAATAATTATAAAATAAATTATAGTTTTAAAACAAACTAAAAAACTCGCTTTTATAGTGAATCGAACTAAAAAGCAATATATATATATTACTTAAAAGTAAGATATACAAAATCTTGTTACTTATCTTGTTAATTTGTATGGTTTATAATTACGATCGTATCGTAGCTTTAGCGTCAAAGTGCATTATTATTGCATTCAGTACATTATTAATGTATAAGGGGGGCGTGATAAAAATTGTGATTGAAAAGGGGGGCGCCAGTAGTGAAAGTTTGAGAACCACTGATTTACGCTAAATATTCTATTATCGTTCACCGTAAAATTATTTAAAAACAGTACAAATAAAATATTATGCGGTTAGTGATTGGGGATTTTTCTTTAAGGGGGCATAGTACCTTGCGAGAACAAAAATTGTTCGTTGTCATATACACATGTTACGATTCATCATAAGTTAACAAATTTTGCTAATTTTGATCTGAATTTTATATATTATCTATAACAATGTATAAACTTTAAGAAAACTAGAGACATTTTGTTCTTTAATAAATACAAAATTTTAAAAAAGAAGATAAATATATATACCAAATTGTAAAAAAAAATATTACTTACCTCCTCTTCCCGCAAGTTAATTTTTAAATTATACACTTTAGAATCTCAATTTTTGCATTACATTGAATTTAAATGTAACCTTTATTCTGTGTATACCACTTAATTGAAAAGTATCTTATATTTTTTAATATTTTTTTAAAATTAAAAAATTCATAAAAAATATTTTTTTTAAAAATTTCAATTTTTATACAGTTGCAAATCAAAATGTATTAAACCATAAAACATAATTATGGCATACAGAATTAAGATCTATGACTAGAATATGCATGCCAATTTTTGTAGCTCTAGAGTAAAAACCTTTTTTACAATCTTGCGGGAAAGTGTAAAAAATTGAAACTGAGAAAATCAAGTTTAAAGAATGACATTTCAATATTTCAAATAAAACTTAATACATAATATTTAAAATGACCCTGCTTCATATGTAGGACCTTCTAGTTCTGCAAAATGCTCATTTGTGGCTTTTTTTCTCATTCTGCTAGCCCTACGGGCCTCTAATGTATATGATTTTGATTTAATTTCCGCATTTTTTATGCGTGCATAATTGGCCTTAAAGGCAGAGGTAACAGTAAAATGTCCTATTTTAAAGCCAAGAGCTTTCATTATCTTTATACGTCCCGTCATTCCCTCATTAAACATCACTATAGCCTCATTTACTGCTATGTCTACAATATTTTTAGATGACCCACACACAGAAGTTTTGGGGCAGTACTTCCTAACAGTCGAGTTGAACGACTCATTAGCGTTTTGTGTTTTACCCCCCACATTTTTTCAGCAATTTTGGTGCAGATAGTTCTGCTATTATAGGCTTTATTTCATACATTACGGCAATTGGCACAATATTTTTATGTTTGAATAAAGAAGCACTATTCGTAGCAACTGCCTTTTGATATTTGCACCACGAAGTATCACCAATTGGGCAGAAGTGATGCATAGGTTCCTCATCAGTGGACCTATAATGACAATAAATTGCCCATATGGCCTGACGCATATCACTAACGGAGCTATTATTCTGTCTAATAACATTGCCATAATAGGTGGTAATTGTATCAATGAACTTATCAGTCAGACGATTTTTACCGCTGATACTCTTACCGTCTGATAATTTTTTGCCACGATTCATTGTTTTTAATTTTCGCAGTCTAGCACCCATACGCTTTTGTATGTGGCCAACACATTCAACTTTTTCGATAGAATATGGTGCTGTCCTTTGAAGCTCTGGGAAGGTTTTTGTGTCCCCATCGCCGATATACTTAATATATTTCGCATTTCGTTGTGGCACCGATCTTTGAAATATTTCCTTCATCCTGTCTACTTCCATTTTACTCGAAGAACCAATATGGTTTTTTACACAGTGTGGTTGATGTTTCAATTTCCACTCTTCATATGAATGTCCAGATTTTGGACCTCGCCATTTTTCACATCTTTTACAATATGAAGAGAGAACAGCAACATCAATCACTTTCCCTGTAACATCTCCAATGACACTACAAACACCAATACGGGAAGTGTGTCCACGTGGGTTTCCACGTACCGTCACCACTGACACAGATTTCATTACTTCCAGAAGCTGATACTTCTTCTTTCGCAGCATTTTTCATGGAGTCGTCTGCTACTTCACGACTGGCCAAATTTATTTTTCGCATTATCCTTTCATATGACTTTTGTGATACAAATCCATTGCTGTGCAAAAATTCTTTATTCCACAAAAACCCAATCCTACTGTACGCATAGCATAGGATATTCGTGTATTAACTTCATAGTCCTTACTTTAAGCAATAACTGAGGAACTTTTAAAAGTGGTCAATGTACTGCATGAGTAGCATTCAACATAAAACTCAGATACCAATCCATACAAAATTTTTTCTTTTAGAACTACTTTAGTATTGCAGTTAGGACATATTAAATATTTGGATAGTTTAGATAATAAAATATCAATGTTTATCATTCTATATCCATTAGATTGATTGGAATTGCTTACTTCCTTGTCAAGATAATTTTCTTTGCACAATTTCTTAGCGGAAGCAGATATGCAGTCAACAGCAAGCGTATCTGATACATTTCGAGTGTATTGATTCGCATGAAAACGCTTTCGTTTTCGGCGATAGTCACTGCCTCTACGTTGAGCTTTACTAGACATTTTTTACTAATTAAAAAGATGCAAAAAAAACTTCAATCAACAAAAATTTAAAAAGCATACGAATTACGAGAATAACGAGATAGCACTCAATAAAGCAGCAGTAAACAGTATGAAATACAAATGTAAACAAGCAATACTTCGAACTAGGGCAGTGTTGAGTTGCAAACTTCCTTCTCTCATTAAAAATAGATAAAATTAAAAATTAGCAACAACTGGGGAGAAAATAATTTCAAAACCGAAACTAACGAACATGGTTTGTTTACATTGGATTTAAATGGACAATCCAGTGCTGACGTTTGACATTTTTTGTTGCTATTGCCGTACTTTTGGTCCGATTTTGACGCGGTTTGTTTTAAAATGCTTCTAACAATCTGTATTAATTTTTAAAAATATTTTTGAAAAATGGATTATTTTGCCGTTTAAAGGTACTATTTTTCTTAAAAAAGTATAGATAATATACATAAAACTAAAAGTAAAACATATTTAAAATTTGAAGAGCAAGTAAATATTTTTTGCATGAAAAACACACTTCCGGAGATATTTATATAAACTTTGAACAATTATTATTGTAATTATTCCATCATTAATAAATAAAGTATTAAAAAAAAGAAAAAAAATGTTTGAGAATGAGAAGGATTTTTTTAAAAAGAGAATTAATAAATTAATAAAGAAATTAAGTGAAACCAAATTCATTAGAGAATAAATAGTTACATTATATATATATATATATATATATATATATATATATATATATATATATATATATATATATATATATATATATATATATATATATATATAAATATATATATAAAAGATATTATAAGATAATATCTAGTATATACCCTTTCTTGGCACGAATGATTTAAAAATTAAACAATACATATTGAAGAATAAATAAGTTTTGAATGAGTTAATTTTACGAAAATTGCAAATTAAAAAAAAAGGATTTTGCAAATTTTAGTTAAACAAGAAAACCATATTTGTTTAATTTTAAGTCTGTAGATATAAAGGATGAAAAAAAAAGGTTCTTTCTAAATTTATAACGCCTTGTAACTCTCTTGTGGGTCAATTTTTGAACACACTTTCCTAAGCTGATATCTGCTCAACAAAAGTAAACATTATTACAAATTTTGTGTAATGAACTCCTAAAATAGTGTAAATAATTTATATCTGGATGTGTAATACTTTTAAATTACTTTCTGTTGTATTTATTTATGTTAAAAATTTAAGGTTCGAAAACAACGTCATTCCTTATTCCTTATTCCCTAAAAATTTATTTAAATACAATATTTTGGCAAAAAATAACTTAGAAAAATCTTTTTTCCAAATGTTCTCCTTGTGTGAAAAATGCTTCTATTAGAATAATATTTTGCCTGTATATAACTCAGACCTCTGTTCAGAGGCTCAACTAGTACTTTTGAAATATATAACTTAGTAGTGGGTTTATTAATGTTTTACGACAACAGAGGGGAGCAATTTTAAGAAAAAAAAACGCTAATAATTATTTCAATTGATGGTATCTCTTAAAATAATGTGAATTTTTCAAAAAATCTATTTGATCCTCTGTAGAGAGGTCTGAGCTATATACAGACAAAATATTATTCTAATAGAAGAATTTTTTCACAAAAGGAGAACATTTGAAAAAGAAAGATTATTCTAAGTTAATTTTTTATCAAAATATTATATTTAAATAATTATTTTTGTCAAAATGTCATTAAAACAATTTTATGCATATATTCTAATCTGAGTGACACTAAATATCATCAAAATTATTCATTTATGCGCTTTTTTAAAATCACGGTTCCGAACGTAGTCGGAAACCTTAAGACCAGCTCAGTTCTCTTTTTGAAATTATATATAAAACAAACAAAATAATATTGTCACGTGAAAGGATGAATGAAATTTAGATAGAGATTCAGAGTTGTCTACAGATTGTCTAATTTTTTTTTTCAGATGAATCATTCAATGTTAGCATTTTATTACTAGCATTGAAATTAAAAAATAAGAGGAAAAATATTCCAGAAGGATATTTTCCACATTTTTTTAATGGCAATTTACACTGTAAATACCGCTGCTTTTAAAAAAATGAACAAAATACAGCTAAAATTTAAACCATCTCTCATTGACCGAATTATGGAAAACAATCATTGTTTCTTGAGAAGATATGAAAATGAAACTATAATCCAAAAAAAGAGGAGGAACTTCTGACATAATTGGAATATAAGACTTCGTATTACACCATGCTTCAAATACTCGTAGTATGTACACGTGCACACCCCACACATACGAGGGGTACCCAAAAATAACCTGAATCGAGCTATGTAGTTACGAATAGTGCTAACATATGGTGTTAGTTGGGGGTCTCCCACAATCTTTAGTGAGCAGTCTTCAGTCTGAGTTAAGTAGATTGCTTGTGGTGCTCAGCTGTGTGCCTTCCTATTTCAACACTTTGGCGATTAGTGGGATGG
This sequence comes from Trichonephila clavipes, assembly GCA_019973935.1. Classification (NCBI taxonomy): domain Eukaryota; kingdom Metazoa; phylum Arthropoda; class Arachnida; order Araneae; family Nephilidae; genus Trichonephila; species Trichonephila clavipes. The sequence continues at coordinate 77,310 of BMAU01019004.1, forward strand.
CCGACCACAAAGAACAAAGAATCTGAGCGAAATTTTGTTTTCTGCAAGAGCATTCTGCAGCCGAGACCGTTAGGATATTCAACAAGATTTTAATGTTGATGATTTGGGAAAATCCCAGGTCTACGAGTGGTTTTCTAGTTTTTAATCTATCAACATGTATACTGAAGAGATGTCAAGACCAGGGCGTTTTTTGACAGAAATATATGACAAAACCATTGTCAAACTTAATCATGTAATTGATGAAGATCGTTGAAAGGCAAATGAGGAAATGTTTGAGAAAACGGATGCGTCTTGGAACACAGTGTAGCAAATTTTAACCAAAGGTCCTCGCTTGCTTAAAAATGAGAAAATTTTTTACAGTAATCTCAAAGAGAAAACGTTTTGGATATTTGCCTCGACTTGTAGAGTGTGAAGTGCAGATGCATCCAACTTTACTTCAAAGAACTGTAATTGAGAATGAGTCTTGGTGATATTGGCACGATCCGAAATCGAAGTAAGTATCGAGCCAATGTTCAAGAGTTCCAGAACTGTTTTGTTGTAAAAGCATTTGGACGAATGTCTTGATGCAGATGGACCATAATTTGAAGAGAGAACTAATGTACAGTCAAATAAAAAATGCAAAAAAATAAATAATTCCGTTTATTTTTGGCTCACCCCTTCTAAAAAAAGCCTTCAACAGTTTGAAAAAGTACGAACATAAAATTTTTCTTAGATATTTGAATCATTTTTCATAGCATGCAAAAATTACTTACCAGAGAGTTTGTATTCTCTAATTTTAAAATAAAAAACTATGCAAATCTTTAAAATTAAAAATTAAAATTAACTTCTTCGATTTTCTTATTCTATTACAAGTGTGTGTTAACATAATACAATATAAAAATGTGATTTGTTTGAAAAATTTTGTATAAAAAAAGGATCAATTGATGGAATAAACAGAAAAGCATGATAAAATAATATTTTAATTTTTATCCAAATTTATAATATTTCTAGGGATTGCCTTTATGAAAATATAAAATAAATAACATTAAGCGTAAATGATGTAACTTTTATCCCATGTAGTCAATCATTTTTGTTTCAAAGAGTAGATTCATTCTGAAATGCGTCTTTACTGCAACTTAGTATTTCTTTCTTCCACTGAAAACCCAGGAAAGCATTTTGATAATTATTCATCTATCGATCTATATATCACGAACTAATTTTTTTCAATCTTTAAAAAACTTTTTATTTCTATATATCTCGGTCTATAATTTGCATTAGAATGTGCACCTACATCATAAGTATTTGAATTCAAATATTTTCCTTACTCTTTGTGTCGTCGAGAATTCAATGGAGAGCAAGAGGACTGTATCGTTGATTTAATGTTGTATCTGATAATTGAAGAGCCCTTGGTATACGAATAAGTTTATTGATGACTAAACATAACTTCACAGCACTACACTACACAGACACCAACATTTAAAGACTATTTACAGGGTTCATAAGAAATATCGCTTAAAGCGCTCTGCCCAAAGTATGCATTTCATGTTCATTCGATCAGTTGTATCCGCGTTCTCTTATAATTAAAATGGCGCGTTACATATTTTTATTCTGGCAACTCTGAAGTCGCTAATTACGTTCGAAGGCGCCAACATCCTGGGCCCCGTTGCAATGTTTAATTGCAAAATACATATATTCTTACATACAAATATATGAAATATACACAAAATACTGATAAATTATACTGATAAACAATTTCAATAATTAATATAATGCAATACGTAAATGAAATATATGCTAAGGAATATAATACATAAATACAGTTATGCAATAAAATAATATATATATATATATATATATCGTTATTCATAGGTTGGCAATTTTACTAATTTATTAACTGGGCGTTGGTAGTTGCCTTTATTTGTTTTTAAAGTCACAACTCTTATAATATTATCTTTATCTGAATGCACCTTGATAATTTTTGCAAGATTCCAATTAAGTTATTTTGAGAAATCTTCATCTTTAACTAGCACTAATTCATTTTCCTTAAATGGTTGCTCGCCCCTTTGCTATTTTACTCTTGATTGTAGCCGGTTTAGATAGTCATTTGACCATTTTTTCCAAAATGTTTGTGTTAATTTTTGCACCAATTGCCATCTATTTAGTCGATTTATTGGTGTATTTGTAAGGTTGGGTTCAGGCAAAGCAGTTAAGGAAGTTCCAACAAAAAATGAGCTGCTGTAAGAATATAATCGTTGGGATCGCTAGAAATTTTGGTTAAGGGTCTTGAGTTTAAAATTGCTTCCACTTTGGTTACAAGTGTTACAAATTCTTCATAAGTTAGTATTGTGTTACCTATAACTCGTTTTAGGTGAGATTTGAGAGATTTAATACCTGCCTCCCTTAAACCACCGAAATGGGGAGTAGCAGGTGGGTTGAAGTGCCAAACTATACCTTCAGACGCTATAAAGTTTTCAATTTTTTCTATACCTTCCTAAACGAATATATTTTGCAATATATTTTTTAATTCATTGTTAGCACCTACAAGGTTTATACCGTTATCACAAAAGATATCACGGGGTTTTCCCCGACGCGAAATGAAACGTTTTAATGCACCAAGAAAGGCATCAGTAGAACAATTGGTAACTATTTCTAGGTGAATTGCCTTTAAAGCGAAGCAAATAAAAATACATACATAACATTTATATGATTTCTTGAATTTACCTTTATACAATTTAATAAAGAAAGGACCGGCATAATCAATACCAACCTTGGTGAATATCCTCGATACCGTTACTCGGTTACTGGGCAAATCTGCCATAACTTGATTTTTTGCCTTTGCATTTACCTTTAAACAAGAAATACAATTTTTCAATACCTTTCTTACCTGATTTCTACAATTAATTATCCAAAACTTTGAGCTGATGTTAGCTATAGTGGATTCAACACCGGCATGAAAATGTAAAACATGATAATATTTAATCAACAGAATAGAAATATGACCTTTGTTTGAAATAATCATGGGATGTTTTTGATTGACAATTAAGTTGGAGTGTTTAAATCTTCCTCCAACACGAAGGATGCTGTTCTCATCTAAGACATGAGACAAATTTAGTACACTACTTGAATTGGGAATTTGTTTACCCTTAAGAAGACACTGGATTTCTAGAGGAAAATGCACAGATTGAACATTTCTGATAAGGCAAATTAAAGCTCGAGATAATTAAGTTGCAGTTAGACTGCCAATGGTTCTTTGCGAGGAATGGTTTCTTGCATTTTCTTTAAACCGTAGACACCATGCAAAAATTATTTTCAGTTTCGCAAAAGATGAGCACTTATTGATGATTGGGAGTAATTCCACATTTTGCGTTACAAGACACACTGGATCGGATTTTTTAAACTCACGTAAATATAAATCATTATCGTTGATTTCACTGATAACACAAAGAGACACAACTGGGTTGTTTTGCAAAACCGATGGACCATACCACCACAATACACAATCTTGAATTTTATCAGGATCGACCCCTCTGGATATAATATCAGCGGGATTTTCTTGCGATTGGACGTGTTTCCAGGAGCTCACTTCGGTTAGATAATGAATTACACTGACGCGATTTTTCACAAAGGGCTTGAGAACTGAAGGGTCATTTTTTATCCATGCAAGGACGATGGTCGAATCAGTCCACAGCACAATATTGTTGAAGTGAATTTTCATCGATTTGATGGTCTTTCGTATTAACTTAGCAAGAAGCACTGCTGCACACAACTCAAGCCGGGGAATCGTTACCGACTTCAAAGGTGTAATTCTTGATTTGGAGCACAATAAATTTGTAGATACAGTTCCCGAATTATGAAGACATTTACATAAGTTGTAGCACCGTAGGGGCTCTTAAAGAACTGTCGAAGTACCCATGGAGTTCTATTCCCAGTGCATCGTCCAATAAAATATATCGTGGAATGTTCAAGTTGTTAATTGCAGCTAAAGACTTCACAAAACTATTCCACTGTGTTTCCAAATGTATTGGCAAAGAATCATTCCAGTCCAGTTTTAATCTCCATAATTCTTGCATCACCAGTTTTGCCTTCGTAACTACAGGCGAAATGAGATCTAATGGATCAAAAATCCTAGCAGTGGCTCAGAGGACTGACCTTTTTGTATTTGTAGAGGAATCAGAGACATCTGCAATGGAAGACACTGAAAATGCTAAAGTGTCCTTTTCAGGTCTCCACAAAAATCCTAAGGCTTTAGTTTCATTAGGAATTGTGAGAGAAACATCTCCATCAGAAACATTGAAATTAGAAAGCAGTTCAATGCAGTTGGAAGACCATTTATGCAACTGCATGCCAGCTCCACTGAAGAGGGATATAAGTTCCTGTTTAAGTTGTTTTGCTGAAGAAATGCTCGAACAGCCACTGATAAGATCGTCCATGAAAATATCAGCACTCACAGCTGAGGCCGCTAACGGATATTTATGCCCATCACCCGCAACTAATTGCTTAAGCACTCGTTGTGCAAGAAAGGGAGCACATGTTGTACCATACACTACTCTATTCATTCGGTACGTTTTGATACAGTCGTCAATACTGTCCTTCCATACAATTTGTAACAAGTCTCTCTGAGATTCATCTATGAATATCATGCGAAACATTTTTTTAATATCTGAAGTCAAAGCGATTTTATTTTTTCTGAATCTCAATAATATCGCGAATAAGTCATCTTGAATGACTCCTCCATTTGCCAAAATAAAGTTCAACGACTCGCCAGTTGAAGTAGAACATGATGCATCGAAAACAGTCCTAAGTGGTGTGGATTTAGAGTCGGGACGTAATACACTATGATGCGGCATATAATATGAAACTGTCGGTTCAGATTCGTCGGATAATTGCTCCATATGTCCCATATCCAAACATTCATTGATAAAGTTTCGATAAAACTGTTTGAGATTTGAATTGTTGACATCTAAGTTTCACCATAACGAATTTAATCGACGAATAGCTGTTTGTTTGGATTCGCCAAAACAACTAGGTTCCTTTAAAAAGGCCATCTGGACAATGTATTGTCCCGATTCACCTCTCCGATGATTATTTACGAAATGTTCTTCACAAAACTTGACTTGTGAATTTAGATTACTAGGTTCCTCTTCAAACGATTCTAACTGCCAAAATTTAGAAATTAAACTTTCTAACCCTTCTTGTGCAGAAAGAAGAAAACATTGCTGTTTATCATCGGCTGCCGTTAGCCCTCCAGTAACTATGTAATTAAAAACCGAATTTTGCAAAGTTACTGAATCATTTATTTTTATCTGATCTGCCTTAATAATTTTGAATAACACTTGTGCGCCTAAGAGCATTGAAACCTTTGATGGCTTGGGGAAAGAAGGATCCGCCAACTTAATGTGTTTTGGAAAAGAAATTTTTTATATATCTAAAGTGCAAGACGGAGTGAATGATGCTATATTTGAAACAACGAGAAACTTCAAGTGTTTATTAAAAGAAACATCTTGATTCGAAATATTAGCATTTACAGAATAGTTTATCTTTTGAGCAAAGCCGTTAAAGCCAGAAACCGTTGAATTTATTTTGTTTCTCTTTAATCCCAATGTAGGTGCACTATCTGGATCGATCAAATTTATTTCTGAGCCACTATCCAAAATTATTCTTACTGGAATATTATTTATGTATACGATTGATGTGGTTAGCATATATTTAACGCGCTGTGATTCATCTGCATTCGTTGCAAAACATTGCTCGGTATTGACCATGGAATTTTCGTCTGGCGTGAGAGAAGAGCCATTATCTCGATGTAGTTTAGTATTGTGAAATTTTTTGCATATCTTGCAACGGAATGTCGACACACATTTTTTATCGGGGTGGTAGTTAAGTCAGTTCGTGCAAATGTTATTTTTTACATAGTTAATACATTTCCAAAGGAGAATGATTTTAAAATGATTCACAATAAAATATCGGATGCTTATTTTTTTATGACAAATCAAACATTCTTTTTGGCCTTGGATAGATTGAACGGAAGTGGTTGGTTTTAATTTTTCTTTAGTCAGAAACGATTTCCATCCCGGATTAATTAAATCGGAAGTAGTTTTATTTTTTATTGGAACATTTTTTGCCACGATTTCGGGCGGTTTAATGACTGCTTCTCACTGAATGCATCTTAGTTCCAAAAAGGAAATAAATTCATATAAGCTAGGTACTTTTTAGTAGTAGTTAAACTTATAAATGAAATAATCGCTGAGATTCTTTATGGACTTGGTTGCTTAAGACATGCAATATAATTGCATCAGACAAAGGATTCAATTCGAAATTTAAATTTTTTAAATATCTCAAATGCTTTCTTACTTTATCTATGATTGACAGAATTTGAGATGGATTTTCGCTGTTTTTATGTATAGAAAGGATTTCTGCTATATGAATGTCTACTAAAGCTGTTGTATTTTCATACCGGACTTTCAAGGCCTTCATTAGTGAGTCTAAAGTACCTTGATCACTTTGAATTAGTGACGCTTCATTTTTAAGTGATCCTTTGAGATAGCAAAGTTTCTGTACTTCGTTTAAAGACGGATTATTTCCGATTAGATTCATAAACTCTAATTTAAATTGTTCAAATTCTTGGAACTTGCCACTAAAAGTTGGCAATGGCAGATCAGGCACTTTTACATGATTACTCATTGAAGTATTATTTACAGTTTCCTTTTTGCTTTTATAATTGGATAAAAGCACAAGAAAGCTTACTTTGGTTTCTTCAGCATCCTCTTGTAAATCATTTAATGTATCCAATGAGTCTTTTTAATTGACTTTATCCGGAAGGGCACAATAGTCGTTTTGAAGAATGTCCAGTTCATTGATAATACTATTTATATTGTCCAGTTTCTATTTTAAGGCGATGTAATCATTCGTACTGTCCTTTAGTTGAAAGCTATTAATGAAATTTTTTACCTTCGAAACTTTATTTCGAAAGGTTGTTTGTTTACGGTTAAGTTCAATGATGGTCATTTTTGTTGCACGATTTATTCCTCGTTCAGGAATCGATTTGGTTACTATTCCTTCGTTCAGGAACCGATTTTCGATTTGGTGTGGTGAGAACTTTTAATGTTCAATTAACCATGGCTACTTCAATACGATAATTAAATAATTGACTCGTTGTATCCATAATTAAGCTAGAACATACTGCTGGGAGTCGGACCAATGTCGTCGAGAATTCAATGGAGAGCAAGAGGACTGTATCGTTGATTTAATGTTGTATCTGATAATTGAAGAGCCCTTGGTATACGAATAAGTTTATTGATGACTAAACTTAACTTCACAGCACTACACTACACACACACCAACATTTAAAGACTATTTACAGGGTTCATAAGAAATATCGCTTAAAGCGCTCTGCCCAAAGTATGCATTTCATGTTCATTCGATCAGCTGTATCCGCGTTCTCCTATAATTAAAATGGCGCGTTACATATTTTTATTCTGGCAACCCTGAAGTCGCCGATTACGTTCGAATCCGCCAACACCTTGCCATTTTTCCTTTCCCTAAGTGTTAAAATTTGGTATTTAAATTTTTATGGAAACGCGATAACTTTGGCAAGCTAAATTTATAGGTAATGTAATCTGAACCCTAAAATTTGAAAAGTAGCGTTCAAGCAATGCTTCGATTTTTTTCTTTATTTCTTACTCTCATTTAAGAGATATGCAGGAGAAACCTTTCTTAACAGATGAAGATACGCCCAAGACACTTTTTTCAGAATTTATGATAAAATATTTATATTGATTGAGTTTCGCTCATTTCCTTAAATTAACTGGCGTGCGTATCCTCAATTTAATATTTTAAAACATCAATATGGACCTCATGGGATAAGTGCCAAGACCTAGGTTTTAAGAACATAGAAACTACTAAACAGTTTTCTTAGGAGGCCAGCTAAGAATATTCTTTTTTACTCTGATGGGCCCATGTCTCGTGAGGTAGTTGAAGATATTTTTAAATACTGATAACTTTTAATATTTTCGAAAGAGTCATTGACTTTTATAATTTTATTCTCATTAATGAACAACAAATTTATTACAATACATTATTTTCAAACTCATCAATTTGTTTAAAAGTACAGATAAAAATACGTTAAATTATTTACATCAATAAAACATTCACGCCTTAGTCTGTAGTTCTATGCATTGCATTTTAGTATTCCAGAATATTTTTGAACAATTCGTTTAATTTTTATAATCCATTACATTTTCTTATGTGCTTATAAGTTTACCACGAACATTATGTAAACGTGTTAGAAACAAATTAAAGCAGTTTTACTTATTTATAAGAACAATTAGCATTTAACATTTGAACTAACATAATACTTCGATTATGAATGAAAAAGTTAAAAAAAATACATGAAACAAGACTTCTGTATTAAATATAGGACTTTATATCTTTAAATATATATATATATATATATATATATATATATATATATATATATATATGTACTATATTTTTATTGGCAGTTATTAACAGAGTTCATCAATATACCTAGTACATTCACCGAAAAGTGGTTTATTTTGTTAGGACATCGCCATATAGGCATATATCTATCTCTGCAGGTAATTTTTTTTTGACCCCCAGTTTTTTCCCTCTGATCACACCGGAGCTCTGATGATGCGAACATGTACTGAGATTTAATTCTACTTAGAGCACCCCTAGGGATCTTTTACATGTCGTATAATCATACGACATGGCCGCTGTCGATTTTCTGCGTCAATGAAAATTCATCGGCTTGGGCCGGGGCCGAACCCGCAACCTTGAGTACAGTAAGTCAGCGACAAACCAACCGACTCTTTAAATATATACTGTTATTAATTTTGTTTTCCTTCAGCTATAAAATGGAACATTTGAAATACACAATTCTCTATTTCTGATTTTTATGTTAATCTTGATGAAATGTGAGCCCTGTCGTGAAGATATAAAACTTGTATTATTAATTATTGCATTTCCCCGAAAATATTCACCATATTATTCATAGCTAGGAAATAAAAGTTGTCTTAGGTGATTTTTAAACATTGTATGTAAAAAATATTTCACCTGTTCCCAAGATAGTTTCCTGTATCATAAATACAGTTTTTTTCTATTTTATTGTTCCTATGGGATGCATAAACCTTTCAACATGATACAAATATTGCTCAGATTTCTTTTCCTTATATTTCTTTGTTTTGCAGTCTGGAATGAAGGATTTTGCAGGAAAAGGAACAAATTATTTTGCTCCAAATGCAGCTCAACTTGAAAGTGAAAAAAAATCGATAAGTCACCGTTTGACTCGACAGAAGTACTTGAAAAGGTGCATCAGAAAGTGAAGTGGAAATATTTATATTTCATTTATTTTTCATTTCATTCGTGAAGTGATTATTTATTGAGTTCCCAGTTAGTTCTTGGGTGAGAACCTTTATCATACCCATGATTCTTTTGCATTTCGTTAATTTTGAAAATGTAATATAATATTACATTAATTTTGTGCTCTTTGTCTATCTGAAAGAAATTACTGAATGTGAACGTTTTTTTAACCATTTTATTCACTAAACACCAATAAGGCTACTTATTGACTTTTTCTGATAAAGTATTGAATACATTAACTACAAATTTCTTTCTAATGTTGTAATTTTATTTTTTAAATAATACTTTTTATTGTATACTTCTAATATTTATTACTTTTCTTCCAAATTTTTATAAGAAAATTATTCGCAGAGGATTTCTGCATGTAATTTAGTACATCTGATTTTGTTCATTTTAATTCACGTAAAATTTAAGGATTAACTAAGTAAAGTACCGGGTGTCCGAAAAGTATGACTGCATGTTTAAATATTAATTACAAACAAACAAATAAAAGTATTCACCTACAGTGTTTTTTTGTTTCTCAAAGAAAATACAAAAGTTTTTTACAATGATTTATTGTGCAATTTCAGTATGCGCACTATTACTTATGCGGAACACATCGATTTCGTACTAGATTTCTAGCCACGTTCTATGAAGCATTACAGGGTCAACACTCAGAATAGTCATTGTAATTTGACTTTCATTTGATCAGTATCACTAATTGAAGATTGGTAAGCAATGATTTTCACCTGTCTCATCAAGTTGTTTCCTGCAAACTGTAATGTTTTTTAGCTCTGGTGATAAGGAAACGTTAGCTTGGGACTAGATCAGGAAAATAAAATGGATGTAGCGAAATTTCAATGTTATATTGCTTTTATTACCTAATAATGAATGACCAGGTGCTCTGTTAGCAATAAGTCGAGCTCCTTTAACCTCTTTAACTACATAGAGCGTGTGTATACGATGGCTAAGATGGTCTACCTTTTGAGTATATATTTCAGCGGTCGGCAAAGTATGACTCGAGTACCACAAGTGGCACGTGACACAATTCTCAATGGCTCTGTTTGTCAGTTTTTGAGTGAATTGATGTTGATAAATTTATAATTTACCACTTATTTGACAAACGTCGTCAAAATTATGGATATTTACGGAATTATATACATGAAAAAATCTGAGAGATAATTGAAAGTTACGCATTATACCCCTGGGTTTGCGATAAGAAAGTAGATCGGTGCGAGTACTAAGTTCACATTATTATTTTTTTAAACATAATGAAGATAAATATTTATATTTTATGATGTCTATTTATTATTTAAAAAAATATGTTTAAAAATACACATATTTGTATGCAAGCTTAATTTTTTTACTATTTTCTCTCGTTGATGAAATAATTATATTTTATACAGTTTATTTTAATGTTAAAAATATCTTTGAAAGAGATGCAAAATTAATGTATAATAAAACTGTAAATGTATGTATTACTAACATATATTCTTTAACTCTGTATACATTGGCATAGGAATCAAATTGTTTCAAAAATGTCCTACTGTGGGGTCCGCTGAATCAGACTGGAAGTTGGAGTGACACGTCACAACTAAAGGTCGCCGACACTTGTGATATACTATCATTTCTAAAGTTCGAATATTTGGATTGCGCTGATATCTATAAATATATTTCGAAGTTTTTGAATGCAATACAAAGATCATGGTAAAGTTTGAGAATCATTCACTTATTTCAGAGAAGGACTTATTTATCCATGCCTTTTCTTTTCTCCCAATATACCGCATTACTAGTGTGAAACTTTTTCTCGGCAGTCTAGGGGTCATAACACCCCGTATGGAGGTTTCAACTGATTAAAAAATTCATAAATGCAACTAAAAACAACCCTTCTCCAAATGGTATATTAAGATGACGTCACTACAGTGTCAAAAATAGAGACAGTTTTACCTGCTCTGTGAATTTACGTATTTTAGCCTTCTTTCCGGTAGAGGGGAAACGAACTACGATGTTTCTATTCCTTGCTCATTTGTTTGAATCATATTAATAGGTTTAAAATTATCCAAAGTTTCATTAGAGTACTAAAAGAATTATCTTCATCTTATTCCCAAACAGATTTAACATTGCCCTTGATATTGCCGCACGCATAATTTGCTACAGGTCCCGATAGCCGAGTTGGCAGAGCGTTGGACTGAACTTCCTCAGGTCTCGGGTTCGAATCCCGGCCCCGGCAGATTTATCCAAAGACTGGAATTTTGTTCTCGTTTTTAATGTATTGTTTCTCTAGGTTCTAGATGAATCCAGATCATTCTTTAGAGTGCATACTGGGTATTTCTCGAATATTCCGAAGTGTATAAAAGCAGAGTTCATCGCCAGTTGGGCATGTTCTCAGTCCAGTGTTGTATCGAGCTCCCAGCGTTAGAATAAATCTAATTGTTTGTTTAATTGAACTGTGTACTTCTTTCGAACTCCGTGACAATATATCACGCCGTATTTGCTGCTGAGAAATGAACTATTATAGAACGAAGCACTTTGACATATTTGCCTTATGTATTTCGTGAACATTTTGCTATTCACTGCCGTGATTTAGAGAAATCTCATTTATGTTTATTTGGGTGGTTTCTCTTCAATCTAATGTGATACAGACCTCCACTTCTCTCGCTATGGAAGCATCGACCATACATGATACTCTTCTACATCTTGGATTGCCTGTAAAGGACATATGGTCAGTTTGAAAATTTATTTTTCCACCTCCTAATAATATCATTTGGTAGAATATCGTATCCATAACCAGCCCTCAACTGACCCGGAATTTGGCGGGTATTGGAATCCTTAAAATAAATGAACACACTGTGAGGACTGTAAAGGCCTGAAGGAATCTAATATAGAATCTAAATAATACAGGAAAAAAAGTCCTATTAATGTATGCACAAAACGATGTAAAAGATTATTTTCCTTCAACAAAGGAAGAGAAAGGAGGAGGCTACACTATATTGTTCTTTTGTAGGCAATTCATGAGTGTACGTCTTTCCAAAGAGAATTTAGTAAAAGCAAGAATAAGGTGCTTAGCATTCTGGATTGTATCACTGGAGGAAGAACACTGGTCAGTAGGCGACAAATTGAAGCGCTTTAAATAGGCTTTAAATTTTCCATACCCAGTTAGAAACTGGGTAAGTTTAAAATTAGGAAAAAAGTGCTTAGCCTTTAAACGGCTCTGAATAGAAGGAATAAATTCCTTGGTGAGATGCACATTATTTTATCTATAAGTATTGTGTCAACTCCAAAAGCATTTTTAATATCTATAAGTATTGTGATAAAATGCGTTTGGAGTTGATTTGAATATAAGGCAAAAAATATTTTCTTCTTGGTTAGGAGTAGAAGTAAGGGGGAAAAAGAACTTTAAATTCTAAATATTAACTCCATGATATTTTAGATTATTCTAAAACTAAATTTAAAAAATCTTCAAAAAGTTTACAAACGATATTTTAATTATTCATGTTTTAAACCGAGTTATCTGTAATGTGTTAAGATTAATTAGTACTTAGTCATTCAAGTATTCTTTCTTGAAACAATCATCTTAATAACAAATATCTGTTTTGAAATTAAGAAAACTGTTTAAAGGAGCATGTAATTTACTTGGATTAATTTCAGATAAGAAATGAGGGGACTTAAAACTACACTGACTACCAATGAGTAATTGGTCACCTAAGATAAGGAGATAAACAAAATTTATTCATATTCACTAAAAGCAGAGCCTCCACCTGAAGCAATTGCAGTCTTAACACACGAGGACATACTTTCCACAAGTTTTTGGAAGATGGGCAGCAATATGTTATTCAATTTTATTTGGTAAAGAACCGATACCGATCCTTTCCCAGATCATGGGTGGAAGCCGCAAATCCTTAATTCAGTGATTCAATTCATCCCAGAAAACTTTATAGGATTCAACTATAGATTCTATGCAAGTCTAGTCGGTTCACAATATTAACCCTCTAACTGGATACCTTCCTCCTGAAAAGTTATTCCGAAAACGTTTTACTCTTAAATTGCTATTCCCTTCAAAAATGCAACAGACTTCAATTCTTTCCCCCTTTTAAAACTTGGGAGGTCGAAAGGGGACAACTTTATGACTTGGATCGGCGTCTTTAATCAGTAAGAACCAGGATAGCAATCGTTTACAGCTAGCTGTTGTTGCCTTGGGCAATCTTGTATGAAAACCGTAGTTCTACTCTGTCGTTTTCCCCATAGATTCAGTCACAGTAAAATTAAATTAAAATGCAGGGTAAAAAAACATGAAATAAATGGCGTGTTAAAAGTTGAAAAATAGTTATATTTTCTTCAAACAAAATTTATTTTTCTGTCATTTTTTAAAAATTAAAAAAAATATTTTGGTATTGCGATTTGAATTAGAAAAAAGCATCCTGTATTCATTTTTGAATATGAGAGTAAGAAAACGCGCTCACTTTCCTGTTTTTAAAAAAGTTATGAGGTAAAAAGAGTAAAGGCCCTATCTTTTTTTAAACAATAAGACAATTAATGGTGCATATATTTATGAAATAAAACAGATCTTTCTCTATTCAATTATATTTTTAATTTAGAATAACATAAAAAATGATTTCAATACTTTTAATTTATTTAAATTGAAATATAAATGATATTTTTATGTTAACTGAATATTTTTCGGAAAAAATCTAAATTTTCATTCCTAGTGCTCTCCTTTTCGAACTCCTTGTATTAAATAAAAATATCTTTTCTACATCGGCATTTGTGATGGACATAACACACATTCAGTCAATAATTTTTAATTTTAATGGGGGATATAATTCTTCAAATGCGCATGACAGTATTTCTAACCATTTTCTACTCAAGTTAAATTTCTTATCTTTCTGTTTCTTTTATTATAAGGAAAAATGTCACACATCGATAACTACATTTTCACACAATTCAGTCATTACAAATTCTATTGTGAGAAAAGTTCTCCCCAATTAATCTTGTCTTTCAAAACAGTACACTTAAAACAATTTTGTTCAGTGAAGTTAACCGACAGTTCCACAATGTATTCATACCAAATTTTAAAAACAAATTTAACACTTGAAAATGTATCCTGTATTAAATTTTTCAGTATACACAAATATTTCCTGCTGTAGGGAAGATATAGTATGCGATGTGGTGTGCGGTTGTGAAAGAATGTTTTCGTACATGTAGACTATTTTTGAAAATTTAAATATCACTGAAGCTGATCATATAACTGCAAATGAGACTTATTTTAATGTGTGCTGTTATCAAAGTAAAACACTTTTACAATATTAAACAGCCTATGGGTTTATACTCAATATCAAACTATTCGCAAAATGGCTTACAACTTCTATTCAAATTGTAAAGAAACTGGAATATAAATATATCTTACTGCAGTCAAAAATATTCATAATATGCAAGTATCCTTTTTCTCATAAATTTCCACTTAATTCTGTACATTTTAAAAACTGTAGCTGAATGCAATTTTTTATATTTATAAACGAGGCATAACAGCTCACACAGTCGTAAAAATGTCCTTATCATTTTTAAATATACTACTATAAAACGTATATGGATTGTAAGATCAGTTCTAAAATCCTAAAAGCTTTTAGAGGAGCTAAAAACATGTAAGTTTGGATTGATCAAATTTTTAATGTAATACACAAATATACATGTTATTAAGCAAATACATTTGAAAAATCAAACTTCCTTCTGAAATAAACGTAATTGAAAGAAAAATGTTTAATTGCAAATGAGTGGAAATACATGTTTATCTTAGGGGTATCCCCAAAGTGAGGTAATCCTCAAACTTAAGACTCAAACTCAGTGGCACAAAAATCCATGAGGGCCAGGAACTACTGTGCCTATCATAATACACGTGACCATTGGACGCTGATGTACATGAACAGATGTCCCGATTTGGTGCTCAGTCTGAACAGAGACCTTCAGTGATTAAGACCCGAAGCAAGCTTGGTACTCATTTATCGACCCAATGTAGCGGCGATGAAAGGCAGAGTCGACCTTGCGCAGTCCGTTAAGGGAACCCCAGACCTAAGGTGTGGAAGCACGATACACTACCACTCGATCTTATTCGGTGAAAAATAAAATTTAATGTTAGAATCTTATATAAACCCTAATGAATGAGGGAGTCCAAACTTTTTTTTCATGTAAACTATTTAGACGGAAATGGTTAGTTATGAACATTTCACAAGTTGCATAAATTAAAATTAACCGTTATAGTTTACATAAATTTTTAAGGGTGCAAAAGGTGTATTTCGGCTGCACGAATTAATTTTAAAAGGAATACGGTTACGAAAAAGTAGTACAAATCTATCTAAAGAAGGGTTGGTTACCTTACATATTGTCAAACACAACAATGCATTGGAAGCCAATTCCACAATTCGTTGTTATAAAAATGTATGGAAAATTACAAGATTTATTTTTGCATTTGTAATTTATATACATATAATTTTTCCTGCAAACTTTAAAAGATAGAGCGGCATCCATCAAAACCGCGGTTCTCTCTCTGTTTTTCCAGATCGCCCCTGACTAAGCCGGCTCTGCCATAGTAAGTGAAAATGCCGGATTTTGTTTGTCAAGATCATTTTATAGCAGACTGCATTTTTCATGTATTTTAGATGGTCGTTTTATATTTTCTACATCAATATCTTAATGTCTGAATTTAAAATTACATAAAATTCTTGACATTCGCATCAATGACCATGATAATTTTTATTAGTATATGAATGTGTCATCGAACGATTACATGACTAATATTAACACATTATTTTAACCATTTAATTAATATTAAGTATAACATAACGCACACAAATTTTCTGAACTTTAAAATAAATATTTCGAAAACTACTTCAGATATACTCAAAATTTTTCATTCCTACGCTTTAGCTTCTCAGTTTTGCTTCTATGTAAGTATTTATTGTAATTGTATATTCATCAATTTTTTTAGTATATTTTTTGCTCTTAGCATGCGGTTTTCAACTGAATTGTATGAAATCTTCGAAATATATTAAATGAATGAATGAATATTAACGTCGCACTGTTCAGCTACACGAGGGCTTTTGGCGACGGACTACGTAATTTTGAACCATGGTCAAGTGACGTGGACGACATCTGAGCTGGCACCCCCGTCTCCTAACTTCCAAACCACACCAACGGGAGGACGTTTCAGCTCTCGACAGATTTAACGTGCATCGCTGCCCTACACGGCGGGTCTTTAGTGGTACTGGACTCGAACTCGTGACAAAGCAAGCTACGTTCCGATACCTATACCACTCGGCTACCGCGGCCGAAATATGTTAAAAGATACCAAAGAAGCTATATAATAAAATTTGAAATTTTTATTATACTCAAACAATTGCTAAAACTTATGGTAAATAATTTTTAACTACACGATTCATATTTTTTTCGAAATTTCAAATGGAATTTCTAACATAAAATTTCTAGCTTTATAAGGTCGAGATTTCAAAAAATATCCAGATTTTAATTACTTATTCAGTTAGCCTTTAAAAAGATAAATGTTGAGGTATTTTGTATAAATAGATATTTTTGAACAATATATAATTCGAATGTTTTTCAATAGCTTGAATTTAAAATTGATTTTTATGTTTATTTATATGCATAAATGTCTACTGTAAATGTTTCCGTATATTTTTGATTACCATTTATTCAAACATTCAAGTTATAAAAAAAAATGTGTGAAAATCTTCATTCATGTTGTCTTTGATTTAAACTGATGTTCAAGCACTTAAAATTCAAATATAATTCTGTATTTTAACAATATATAACCAGGCACACACACACACTGTACTTAAACTTCCCTAAACACTTAGGCTTTGAAATCTAAAAAAAAAAAAAACCTATTAAATCTTAATTAGTTTTTTTTCGTTATTATTTTTATCAAAGTGTAAGAAAATGTTTCAAATGATTTGATGAAGTTTAAATTTATTCATTTTTAGTGGTTGGAAAATTGAAAAGGTTCCAAATTTTAAAGAGTTTGGTGTTTTATTAATTTTTTCGGTATCTTATAATAAAATAATCATGTTTCAAAAACTAAAATCTTTGATTAAAATAAGAAAAATGAAGAGAAAGAATATACTTAAAAAAGATATCATTTGTCTAACTATATAAAATAGCAGATTGCACTGACACGCCCCAACTTGTTACAGTTTCAAATTAATATGAAACCAAAAGGGAATTGTAACATATTTTACTTATGCGTTGGGACTTTACAAAACTTTAAAAAAAACGAGGTAACAAATTAACACTTCCTGGAGTCTAAATAAATTTCCCCTCGATTTTTTACGACTGCCGAAGGGTCAAAACACGGGGTTCCCTGCGAGCTATAAAACTCCTGCTGTGTTGCTTCCTCCGTCCCTCATTATCTTTCAAGATGTTAAACCTTAAAAGGGGGAAAGGATTTTAGAAAAGTGCGGCTAATCCGCTTTTGAAAATGTTACTTGAAGGCAGAAAAATCCATGCAGTCTATTTTCGAAGCATCTTTACACTGACAGAATTTTCCGTGCTATCCAGTTAGAGGGTTAATATATCAATCCCTGGTGGACCTCGCAACAACATTGTAGTAACAATGTTATAACCCGTAAAACTTCCTCAGCTTGTGATCCGGAGAAAAGTACAGTATGATTTGGCATTGAGGTTACCTTGAATTTGGATCACGGGTCTCAGTCCGTACCGCTAGATTTATCCTCAGACCATTACTTCAAATCAGCCAAATTTTATTGTATGCACAATGCATTCCGGCAAAAGTCTTTCTCCAGGTATGCGCCAAAACCCGACTCTGCTATTAGACTGGTAGAGATTAAATCTCAATTCAGCACTTCAGAGAGCCTGTTTCCACTCATCCAAAATCAAATGTGCAATTGTGAAGGCACCTTCTCAACCGAATGGTGCGGTTAGATTTTGTAATCAAAGACTTGTGGGCAACATCAAGACCATGAAACCAAGCAAATGTGATATCTTGCGGATGGCATTTATCGAACAAACAATCCCTTATGCTTATTAAAACTTCTGCAATGTGCAAGGCATCAGATTGGGATGGCTTTTTTGAATTTCATTGGACAACACTTGTCGGTCTCTAGCTCTTAGTTTTGTGGGTTAACCGTGTATAAACACATTTCGACAATCTTCAATCACCTTCCACTTTCTAATTAGACAAGGCCACTGTCGACTCTGCAATGTATAACTCATCAGATATGTCTATAAATAATTAACTATTTCTATGATATTTGGACAATTACGCCCTCCTCGAAGTCAGACAACTCCAGATTTTGTGGCATCTTGCATGCATCTAATACCGATGCTGTGTCCGACATGATATATTTAAGTTAAAAAAGGCGTAGCGTAGAACAGTGCTTCTCAAACGTTCTATACTTACGACCCACTTTTCAATCATAAGTTTCCTCGCGCCCCCTCCATGTAATAACAATGTATTGAATTCAAAAATAATGTTTTTTGACGTAAAGCTACGATACTACTCTACCTATAAACCATACAAGTTATCAAGATACATGTTAAATTTTGTATATAATTTTATGACGTGCCCATAGGATCCCTGGGATTATTAAACTTGTTCTTAACTTAGAACTGTTAAATTAATTATGAAACACATTGTGCAGTACTGGTACTTTTATAAGTGTATTATATCAATGTAAATGTGTATTTTATTTTTTATTATGTCGGAATGTATTTTTTTGCTTCCTCTTTCGGTAAATTACTAATATCCTTTAAAATCTTTTATTTTTGACTTTTTGATAAGCTCGCGACCCCCTTGTAGGGTTATCATGCCCACCCTAGGGTGACGCGTCCCACAGTTTGAGAAACACTGGCGTAGATCAAGACCTGAGATATCCTCCTTTGCATGGGTATAGTGTTAAGTGAGATTATTTTCAATGAATCAGATTTTAATAATTGAATTACTGATTTTATGTTAATGTAGCAATTAATATCTATTCTTATAGCATACGAAGACTTATAAGATCAACAATGATTCCATGTTTTGTTCGAATTTTTCCTATTCAAATACTACGGAAAATAGATGCAAAAATATTAAATCTCAGATATAATTTTCTATAGTAAGAATAGCGAAAATTTTATACATACAGAATAAAAGCAGGAAGAAATAATTTGGCAACTGTATTGTTTTACTCTCTCTGGGGATTTTATGTAAGTAATATGAAGAAAAGTAAAAATACCAGAAAGTTCTTAAAATCCTTTGAGAATATGTGCTCACAAAACTAATAAATTGCAGGAAAACTAATAAAAAAATTATTTTTCTCTAGTTTTCAGATGAAATATAAGTTTTATGCTTGAATACAGAAATAACACCATGGTTTTATTCTTCTGATCTAATCTATCCCTTTTATATCATTTTACTTGTTCTTAATTCGTTTCAGTTCAGTGCACAATTTATACTAGGGTGATGTGAAAAAAAGTATCAATATCACAACTAAATCTGACCAGAATTGTTTTATGAAGAACATCATAATAAATGCATTCACTGCAGTTATTTTCTTATATTTTGTTACATTTTTGTTTAATGTTTAGCAACAATCTGTTACTAGATATCTTTTTTTAACGCTGATATCATTATGAATCATTTCAGTGCATTAATTTTTAAGCCTGAAAGATTTTCAAAATTTTCACAATCTAAATATATGTATATTTGTGAATAACATATATATATATATATATATATATATATATATATATATATATATATATATATATATATACATATATATATACATATATATATATATATATATACATATATATATATGTGTGTGTGTGTTACTGTTAAAGCGTGAAATCCGTTATTTAACATGAAATAACTAGATCAGTTAGTTAAAGTATATAGAATTATTACATTCTTTGTTTTAACTATCTAATCTATAGAATAACAATTACCTGATCATTAAAGTATGAAATACGACATTCAAAAAATCTTTGAACCGGTTGTAGCTGCTTTGAGAAAAATTTTTTCGACTAGGTGGAATAAAACAATTGTACTGTAGATATAAGTTCAGTATATCTCAGCGAGAATGAATTTCCATTGAATAAGTTCCAACTATTAACACAGTGGTTCGATGTGTTACAGGAGTTCAAAGTTTCAGTAGTGGGCATAGATTTTAAAAGTGCTCGTGTAAGAAACAAATGTGTAATACTAAACAGTGTGCTTGTTTCAAAAATAAGAAGTAGTTCAATTCAAAGTGTCATCATCCTTGCTGTAATAAATAACAAAAAGTAAAATAAATGTATCTCATAAAATTTGAATTAATATTCTCTTACATTTTTGTTTTAAAAAGTTTACACAACGTTTTTATGAAGCAACAGTGTTTTTCCATCATGTATTTTTGTTGATAATATTTAAATATAATCTTTTTCTGCAACACATATTCTTGTTTCCCATTTTCTGTTTAACTAATAGCAATGTGAGCAATATAATAAATTATATGATCTCTGTTTTCCCTTATTATTTATCGATTATTCGTATTAATTAATTAATGCTTAAGAACAGGGGTGAGTGAACTTTTCCAGGGTACAGGCTACTTCTAATGCTTTTAAGGTTTCGCAGTCCACTCGGTGTTGTAGGTGGGAACGTTCTGTATTAAAATCGTATGCTTCTTTGTATTTCTATACACTTGTTTTCGGCATTGTACCTCTCTTCTAAAATGTGTCAGATTAATATATTTACTACAAAAACACAATTAACGCAAAACTGTCAATTTGTATGCTTAAATAACTATGAACTGGGGAGCGTGGTGGTATTTAAAGTAGCAAGCGGAGAACATACGTGAAACAGACATATCCACTTAAATTTGTTCTGCGTATATTCCCGCACCATTGCAGAATGAGACATGAACTCGGGAACCTAATCTCGTGGAAGAGCTAGATGTGGGATGATATCTAAGTAGCCAATCTCGTGATGTCGTGGGAAAAGCTGCTAATTACAATTGATTCTCCCCTTCAGTCGGCGTGTGTTGTAAAATTACTTTTTACGGCTGCCATAGCAATAGTCGTTTTTTCCACTACTGTGGTAGTGAAGGTGTTAACCTTTATTGTGCTCTTTCAATGAAGGTTAATGTGTCGTCTACACATTTAACACAATAAAACATTGCACAGTAAACACAGCTGCATTGATTGTAAAAAGCTGATTATCCTGTCTAGATCAAATCCACAGCATGCGCATTTTAGGTCTTAATAAAGATGGTCACCCCAAAATATATTAGTGGTTCATTGGTTAATCGCGATCAACTTAATGTCCATCCTTGCTTCAGAAAATTTAAATTGGGAAATTAGCTCCATCTCTATTCGTTTTCCATTTGCAATGCGTCTTTTCCAAATTACGCCATTAGAGGCGCTGCTACCATTTACATTAGGTTTTACAATATCGTGTGTGTGTGACCTCATTTGCAAAGCTGAATCTCTCTTTACTTGCCAGCATTTAACCCTTTAGCGGGCTGTGGCTAATGCGTCTAGCCACATATTAAAATTTTTTTCTCATTTTTCTCAAATTTTTTCAAAGCGGGTGTTGAATATTTAGTGTATTTATATGCGTTAAGATATCCCCCGACTGGTTTTAAATCATCATTTTCTTGAAGAAAAATCCAAAATTTATTTTATAGACTATTTTTGTAGCCTGTTTAATTAGAGTTCTAAAACTATCGTACTTTTAATTCTGAGTCAGTTAGAAAAAATTTTATAGCTGTTTCTGTTTGAGGTAGTAAGCCCAAATCGAAACCGGAAGTGTGAGTTTTAGGTTGATTTTCACCGGAAAAATGAGATTTTTATTCATTTAAAAAATTTTAACGATTTTTTTATATTTAGTTAACTTTATTTCACTTTATAAATGTTTAATATATATATTTTGCTTCAAAAAAAGCAACTGTTAACTGATTGCAATGTTGGTTTTGATTTAAACGAGTAACTATCTTTTTATCATTTGTGTTCAAAACTAAATATATTTACAACTTTTTATTAGTACTTTTATATGGATTTATATTTATTTTTAATTAAATTAAAGTTGTCATGGCAAAAACAAGATCATCGAGGCCAAAAAGAAGAGATTTCCAGAGAGCAGTATTTGTTGGAGAAACGTCGATAGAAATATCAACGGATCTTTCAAATTAAGTCATTAATTCTATTTAAAAATACTTATAAGGAACTTTGCGATCAAAGTCTTCTAAGAAAATGTCTTCACGGAAAAGCTAAGAGCTGCAATGAAAGTCTTAACAATATCTTGTGGAGTATAATCTCGAAAGACAACTTTGTTCAGCAACAAACGTTTAAGGAATTATATCGCAATCATAATTTTTAATTCTGGGATTTCTGTTCTATTACCTCTACTTCAAAAGTTAGGAATGAAATTATGTTCTGAAATGAAAGGATATTTTTGGTACCTCGACAAAAGGAGAATTGTTGATTTTACGAGGTATTCTAAACCAGATAAGAAACTGCCTCGTAAAAAAAGAAAGGCTCTTCAAAACTGTAAAAGTTTGAAGTATGAGGTTAAGGAAGACAAAACATACACACAAATCTGGAGAGTTTTAAAACCTTCCTAAATCATTAAAACGTTTTATTACAAATATAAACCTTATTTTTGCCTTTTGTGAAGAATGTTATTTTTGAACATAATAGTTAATGGTACGGGTGGTATTTCTTAAAGTAAATGAAATATTCTTATGAAATTGTTTGAGTTTGTTTTTCGTATTTCATTGAATGCTTTCTGCTAAAAAGACTAAGGGTAATTTTTCAATTAAGGTATTTTTTCATGTAATTTTATATGAAAAAATGGTTTTTACAAAAATTCTGGGGTTTTTCCATCTCAAAAACCTGTATTTCATAATTTTACAGTAAAATTTGCCCTTTTTTAGTATAACGCATAGTTATCCATTAAAGAATTGTATTCCTGCAAACATTTTATTTATTTTTGGGATATATATTTTTTAGAGTTGCTTGTGTGTGTGTGCGAAAGAGCAAATTTTTGTAATATTTTGGTAGACATTTCTCAATATTTTGAAAAATAAGCTTTCAAAAAATTCTTCTTGCTGTATTTTCATAGTTTTGCAACATACTTAATTAAAAAACTACAACTAAATGATTATTTAAGTTATATTTTAGAAAATTGTCTCCGAACCCACTCGGAAAGATTAATTGAAGCTAAAACGAATAAAAATTATACGGATAACAGTACGGTACCTTTTTTTGCATTTCATGTCCTCTGATGGGAAGTTAAAAACAGTTTTTCTTGGTGTAAATCTACAAATTGTATTTTGATTACTATAAATAAAATTTTTGATATTTTAAAAAAAATGTATATTTTAAGTACTCTATATATTTTTTATATATAAGTAAGTGTTTTAAGTTATACAGTTGTACTATTATTATTAAGCTAGACTCATACTTTGTATTTAAATGTTATTGAAATAGTTATTACGTATATGTTAATTTTTCATAAAAAAAGTATATTGTAATATGATTCATTATTTCTGTCCTGAAAAGTAAGTTAAATGTCCTAAATGCTCAGTGGCTATAACGTTTAGCCACCATCCAGGAAAAAAAAATACCTACGATTAGATTGATTTTTTTGTGACTAAATAATGGTTATAGAGGATTAGAACATTACATTTATAAAGTACTTTATCACATAAAATTGTATTTTAGCTGTGTGCCCGTTAAAGGGTTAAGGTATCTGGTTAGGTTCGGAACCGTGATTTTGCAAAAGCGTATAAATGGATAATACTTATGATGTTTAGTGTCACTTAGATTAGAAAATTTATATAAAATGGTTTTAAGAATATTATTACAATAAAAACTTACTTAAGTACAATATTTGGACAAAAAGAAACATAGAATGACCAATTTTCAAAATATTCTCCTTTTGTGAAAAATGCTTCTATTACAATAATATTTTTCCTGCATATAGCTCAGACCTATCTACAGAGGCTCAACATGAATTTTAGAAATATATAACTTAGAAATGTGTTTATCCATATTTTACAACAACAGAGGGGTGCAAGTTTAAGAAAAAAAAACGCCGATAATTATTTCAATTGGTGGCAACTCTGAAAATAATGTAAATGTTTTAAAAGTCCTAGTTCAGACTCTCTGGAGAAGTCTTTACTGTGCATAAGTGAAATATTATTATTTTAGAAGCATTTTCAATAAAGGGAGAACATTTTGAAAAAAGATTATTCTACGTCAATTTTTTGCCAAAAATATTGTATTTAAATAATTTGTTTTATCAAAATGTCACGAAAACAATTTTTGTACATGTATTCTAATCTAAGTGACAATAAATATCGTGAAAATAATCCATTTATGCACTTTTTTTCAAAATCACGTTTCGGATACCTTAAATGTTAAATGGACTTGACTATACACCCTATTCATATACATCAAGTATCAATATATGACTGAGAACAAACATCGTAAGAATTCCCTTATTTACGAAAACCAATTATGCAACAACATATCTTACAGAATTTGAGAAATATGTTTGTATCAATGAAAAAGATGCTTTTTTGAAATATGTTATTGTTTACAATTTTTGTCAAAAGAAAATGTTTTTAGGGATATATTAAAGCGAGAATTTCAAAATTTATAAGATAATTTCAAAAGAAAATTTAAACTCATAGTAATATTACACCTGTATCTAATAATACAAGGATTTTTTACTGTAAATGCACATGTTTCATTTGATGCTTAATTAAATATATCAAATTAGGTAATTTACAGTAAAATTTGTTACTTAATGTGCAATAAACATTTTTTGACTATTTGTTCAGGAAATACACAATTAAAAATATAAATTTACCTATTTTAGTAATTATATTACAAAAAGTTTGAAACTCTTTACTTACCATTAATAAATTATCCAGAGTTAAGAGCTAGAATATTGTGTTCTATGTAACAACTAAGTACATTTTGCAACCTACTTTAATGTATTTATTATAGTTGCGCCAGAATATCAAACAACACAAAATAACATTTCATTTTGAAATATTAAATTAATTCAATATGTCTGCCCTTTTAGAAGTTTTTGAGGTAAAAATTCTTCATGTTGTACTTTAAAATAAAGTAACAAATTCTTAAGCGATGATTTCAGGAATTTTTTGATTTTTATATATATAAAATTGACCTTATCCACTAGGCTACTGCAGCCAGTAATTATACCTTATTAAATATAATGATTGTAATGTATTGAGTTTAGCTCAAGTTCAGTTTCAAATTTTTACGTTAAATTATAACATTGTACATATTAAGATATCCATTGAAATAAATAAAATAAAATCAACATTAATAAACGCTTTAACGTTTTGAATATAATATTGAAAATAATTTTTTTATTTACATTCTTTAATCTCTTATTTAGTATTAATAAAATTTCAACACTATAATATGCAGATGCTATTTTTCCCATGCATTACTTTCTTGATAGAAAATAGTTATATGATATATAAAGTACCTTACAATAAACATTTGACATCTTTTTATTCCGCTTCTTTCACATCATATTTCTTCTTCAATAATAATACATATTTTGCACAAAAATCTAGTCTGTGAATAGCGTAATACGAACGGAAAACTCTTATATTACAAGTTTAGATATTTCTATGTAATGTATTCAAAAATATACTTTTTAATAGCTTTTTCCCCCTTTATATTACTTGAGATTTCGGGCAATCCTTTCATAACAATTTGTATACTACGTCTTTGGCAGCTGTTTACCAGAATTTGAATTTGAATTGAATGAAATACCTGAAAAATGTCCCCTCTGTGTAAGGATATATCAGTTTCTGATATAAATTTTTAGAACATTTTTCAAATCTTCATACGATTTTTATCAATCCATTTGATATTTTAAGAGACTGAGAAGTGTTTTATTTCTTTGAAAATCTTCTAGTGAATGTTAGGTTTCATATACATTTATAATATTTGGTTGTCTTTTTGATATTTCTTCAAATTAAGTTTATCTTATATTTTTCCAAAGGAGATTTCCTAAAAAAATAAATAACAAAGAATTAAATTTGTTGATTATTGAAAACAAATGGAGCGGGGGATACGAAAGATATGTATTTAGTATTTTTTCGAAGTTTCAAATTTAGGCTAATTTGAAAATGAGTGAAAAAATCAACAAAACATTTAAACTTTAAGTTGAAATTCATGAATTAGTCTTTCAGTATCACAATTAGTTACCTTTGAACTGTAGTTATGGGACACCAAAAGAGCAGCCATTGTTATAAAAAATAAGTTTATTTACTCTATGAATTTTACTATCAAAACATGTTATACACCGAGGGAGCAGTTAAATTTAATTGTTATCCTGAATGCCTAAGACAAATAATTATGCGCTTAACTGCGTGTGTTCGGATGTAACTGCACTCGTCAGGTTTCATTCAGGTCAACTGGATATCTTAGATTAAAGCTTCTTTTTAAGAACTTCAAAGACTTCCGGTAGTTTCTTCGTTAATTTCCTTTAAAATAAGCCTAATGACTAACTCTAATACTCACTTATCTAGAATTTAAATTGTACTCAAATTAGTATAAAATCGTTCTGTCTAAGGAAAGTCGTTTTTAATTCAAACAATAGTCAAAGAAGTAATTTTCTTCAGATGATTAGTAAAATGGCACGGATAGGACCCGTCAAAAATATTCCAACTATAATAAGAAATATGTAAGTTATTATACATGCTATGTTTATTTCTTGTTGTTGTGTCCTTCCTGAGGGGAATGAAAGAAAGTTCTGTCTTAGTCTGAGACAGGTTGGACTTCTACACGATAGATGGCGTCTCCACCTATCTCCACAGCTTAGGTTGGGAACTGGAGGGAAGGGAAATATTCTTTAGCCTCCTGCATTCGTGGTTTCGGTTGCGACCGCACACACGACTTTCAGACCAACTGATTTAACGAGCACCTACTCCGTGTGTACTCGGATGGTATTTGGTGGCATCGAGCATCGAACCCAGGCCCTGCGGTCTTAAGTCTGATGCTCTAACAACTAGGCTACCCACGGCCTCTGTTTATTTCTTAATTAGTTTTAATAATCCAAGATGACTATAGGAAGCATTGGAACTTATCACTGAAATCCTCTGAAAAAATTTATAGATTAGGGTAAGAAATTTAAGCACTCTTGAGAAAAAGTATGTCGTTTGTTGTTTAAACAAGGTACACCAGCTTTCGATAATGAATTATTTAACCAAATGACTAAATTTAAATTTTTATTATATGGAAAGAAAGCCATTAAAATCATTTTCTTGAAACATTTATATCAATCTAGCAATTACATATTTTTTTAACAAAAGAAATCAATAATCTCAAACAAAATAAAGTTACTTAGCGAAACTATAAAATATGTTTCAACAATTAAAACACCTTTAAGTTTTTTCATTATTATGCTTGTGTAAAATTCGTTATCAAACCACTATTTATTATAAAATTCTTGGCAGCAACAAATAATATCAGGTAAACATCACATGTATTAGAAGAAAGTTTTATCGATTGCTATATGATTAGGTAAGAATAAACATCTAAAAGGACAGGAATGAACGTTTACGGTGTTAATATTATTACTTTGGGATTACATTAAACTATTTAAACTTATTGTAAAAAAAATACCATATATAAGTATTCCGGCTAGATACCAGAAAAAAGAAATAACATTTCCAGGAGAAATAAAAGGAGGTTGAATCCTATATTGCATTTTTGTGCGAGATACGATTATTAGAATTTTTTCTAGCCTTTTTTTGCCGTTTCTCGCAATACCCCGTCGAAAGCTTCCAAGGATTTATTGGACAATTTTTTCGTTTCCAGTTTTCAGCAGTCTTAAAAGTAGCTTTAACTCGTCAACAAAAGAACAGAACTCGATTTTTTTAAGGATCTTATTTGTTTTTTAGACAGAATGAGACCAGAGTGTTCAACAAATGTTCGAAAGGAATTTTTTTAAAAAAAATATAAAACGAATATACTTTAAAAAAGTACTTTCATTTAGGAAGGGTTACTTTCCAACACAGGAAACTAGGCAGGAATTGCAGCATTTTCTGTAATATAAATTATTGTTATTCAAAAGTAACATGATCATTCCTAAATAACTTTCTTGAATTTTAATATGCTAAATCTTGGTTAAAACAACAGTTTCTTTTTACCTATAAAATATATTAAAAAATTAACTTTCATTTCATCTAAAAAAATTTAAAACATAATTTCTCAGAATTGCAAAAATAAATAAATAAATAAAAATAAAAATGTTAAAACTGAGTTTTATTAATTCTGAAATTAAAATTATTTTAATAAATAATCTTCTGTAAACTAATTTTACAAGTTTCAATTTCTTCTAAAACCAGCGAGTGTGTAACAATATTTAGGTAACTTTTTATGATATTTATCTTTTAATCTAAATATAGTTAGATACCGTAAAATCTGGAGTATTTCGCTTCCTTTTAACACAAAAAATAAGATCGAAATTTACAAATGCGTGTTATATACCAGGTATAAAAATGAGAGCTTTAAAAATAAGAGAAGATTAAAGTAGGGGGGATCATACTTCGAGACTTACCGAATTTTTTTTTATTGAAATAAATACTTCTTATGAACTTAAAGGATTTTAATTCTTGAAGTATATTATTTTCTCTAAAGCATGGAATTATAGTTCGAATAAGGGACATAATAGCTTTATGCTCGCTTTTTTTCAGGTTTCTTCGTGAAAAAGGGGTAGCCCGTTTTACGACAAATTTACCTTAAAATTTAAAATTGTAGCTTGAAAGTATAGGCGTGCTTTATACAGTGGTGCGCATTATACGCAGGATTTAATGGCGAGATAAAATTTTTCTGAGAGAAATAATGCTAACAACAATGTACGGTAAATTAATGTTAAAAGAAACCGATACTTGCTAAAAAGATGAAATCACCATTCAAGTAAAATGTAACAATTAATATTCGTTCAATTTACGAAATTTCGAAATTTTTGTGAAAATCAAGTTTTGTTATATTTTTTATACTGCTTTTGATTTTTTGAAAACAGTATTTGAAGTAAAGCAGCATTACTTTCAGAAATTCTAGTTTTTATAGAGAAAAAGAACAAAGTTAGATATTGTTTCGACATCATTGATTCTTTTATTTGTGTAAAAAAAATTGTAAAAGATACGTGTTTATTATTATTATTATTTATTTGGTTTTATTTATAAGGTATCTTGAAAAAAATTAATTTTCAAATTTAAATATAAAAAATGCATTAAAACATTTTATAACTAAAATACAGCACATTAAATTAATATAAAAATTCTAAATTAATAAAAAACATGAAATTAATAAAAAAATGGTTTTTACTTTTAAGGCTTTCACATTTGGTCAGTCAAATGTAGTTTAATAAGAATAACTTTTACACAGGGGAATATAAATGTGCACAACATATGAATTAATTTCCATCCATAATTGGGAAAGTGATCATCAAGTTTCCTTTGTTTTAAAAGGAAATAAATTATCTACACATATAAAGGGTGTTTTCTTAGAGGTATAGAACTTTAAATTGCAATAAAACAACGAAGTATTATTCGATTGACATGAATTTTTTTTTATTCGAAGGATAATCTTGTGGAATTACATTTTAAATATGATTTCTGGCATATGACTGCCACGGCTGGCTCGGATGTAGTCCAATCTGGACGTCCAATTTTCGATGACTTTTTCCAACATTTGTGTCCGTATATCGGCAATAACATGGCGAATGTTGTCTTCCAAATGGTCAAGCGTTTGTTGCTTATCCGCATAGACCAATGACTTTACATAGCCCCACAGAAAATAGTCTAGCGGTGTTAAATCACAAGATCTTGGAGGCCAATTCACAGGTCCAAAACGTGAAATTAGGCGGTCACCAAACGTGTCTTTGAATAAATTGATTGTGGCACGAGGTGTGACATGTTGCGCCGTCTTGTTGGAACCACAGCTGCTGGACATCATGATTGTTCAATTCAGGAATGAAAAAGTTAGTAATCTTGGCTCTATACCGATCACCATTGACTGTAACGTTATGACCTTCATCGTTTTTTAAGAAGTACGGACCAATGATTCCACCAACCCATAAAGCGCACCAAACAGTCAGTTTTTCTGGATGTAACGGTGTTTCGACATACACTTGTGGATTAGCTTTACTCCAAATATGGCAGTTTTGTTTGTTGACGTAGCCATTCAACCAGAAGTACGCTTCATCGCTAAACAAAATTCGCTTATGAAAATCGGGAACAATGGCAATCTCGTTTTGGGCCCATTCGACGAATCTACGCCTTGCTTGATGATCGTTTTGATGAATTGCCAAACCAAACTGAGAATAAATCACTTGACAGCTGTTAAATCGGTAGCCATATTGGAAAGTAATGCCAACTTAAACTTCTATACCTGGAAAAAAACTCTCTTTACAAGCTGATTCACTAGCATATCGACATTTATACAGAGTTTGTAGGAGTCTCAGAGATTTCTCGGAATCACAAAGGAATGCAAGGTCGCAAATACTGTAGATGCGAGCTATGATGCAAAGCAGAAGTGGAGAACAACAGAAGCAACAGCACATTAATGGAACAGAAAGCATTTTATAAAATGCTTGTACTACCCCAGGTGTTTGAAATTACGGCCCGAAATCGACTGAAAAGTCTGACAAACAATGCTGTACAGAATTTCGGAAGTTCCGGAAGATTCCTGCAGTCTGTCTTGTGGTATATGGCTCTGAACGGAAGGTTTGGGGAACAACAATTTTGAAGG
This sequence comes from Trichonephila clavipes, assembly GCA_019973935.1. Classification (NCBI taxonomy): domain Eukaryota; kingdom Metazoa; phylum Arthropoda; class Arachnida; order Araneae; family Nephilidae; genus Trichonephila; species Trichonephila clavipes. The sequence goes on from BMAU01019004.1 coordinate 108,447, forward strand.
AAGTCGTCAATTGCTATCCATTTACCGAGGATGAACTCATATTAAAACGAAAAACTGACGACATGCGGACAGTGTATGGTGTATGGAGATGCAGATTGTAATTGCTCCGCTACGTAATTGTTCTAGGAACGTTACCAGAACTGGCGTGTTCCTCATCTCATGGCCTTCGCAAGTGAGAACAGAAGGTTACCCGAAACTTGTTATTTAATAAGAGCTACAATGAATTGACAGAAGACGACGAGAACCCTTGGTACTATGAGCCACTCTTATGTCTGGTAGAAGACATTCAAAATTATAAAGCATTATATAAAGAATTTGGAGCTGTGTTCGTCCACGCAACATGTCCCCCTCACAAAAAGCACTCCAGAAACACTCTAAATGTTTCTTTCCAGATGTTAGTAAGGTGAAATCGTGTGTCTCCCTACCTCTATTTCATATCAATTAGCACAGAAAAAATTATTGTTCAGGCTAAAATGACTCTTATCAGTAAACAGATCAGGACTTATTTATGATAAGTCCAGTCTTTTGTTGTTATGTAATAGTGCCGTTGGCGAACTGTTGTTAATGGTATTTAACGTTTTAAAGTCTGGCGAATATTTTACCTATATACAAACCTCCACTTCATTTATAGGTCATCTGTAAGTAAAAGTTATGTGTTAGAAAATCTAAAAGAAATAATAATAAAGGTGGCATTTAAAGGGTATATCGACAATTTCTGATTTTAATACAATTTACGTAATTTCTTTTAGTATAATGTTTCAAATTAGCGAATATGTATTGAAATTTAAAGAGTGAATGTAAGTAGCATTCATAATTTAAAATTGCTTATAATAACTAAAACTCCAAGTAGAATATTTTCAGGAAGGTGGAATTAATAGTTGAAAGCGTTTTTAAAGTATTTTTAGAATCTTATATGCTGTGAAGTAATTCCCTTAGAAGAATAAATAATTTATTCTGACACTTTTTTGCGTATAAAAGAAAAAAAATCAGAATCAAGTGAAACACAATAGGCTCATACAACAAAGCTTATCACTTCTAATTTGTAAGACGAAAATAGAAAAAGTGTTGGAAGTTATTTTTAGGAAAAGAAACAACGGACAGAAAGGAATTTGTTCTAGAGTAAATAATAGCAGCCCTATTTAAAAGTAATTTATCTCCGATAATTTATTACTTTACTTGTCCAAATACCTCCTCAAACATGACACGTGTGCGTGTTAACTTCATCTTTGTTAAAAAGCGTTTCTAAAGTTAATTTAAAAAACAAATCAATTTAACTTTATCCTCGCTCCTTCTCGTATTTATAATCCAATGATATACTTTTTTTTTCTGTAGCGTAGAACATATGTCAGTTGTGTTGATTTATTATGAGATTGAAGCACTGCATTCAGTAATGGTTGAAGAACGAGGCGAATAAGAAAATAATGCCTTTAAATATGAAAATATATATGTTTCTTTCCTTTATGAAAAATCATTAGATATTCATACAAAATTATGGCGGAATTTTTTACTTATTTTATGTATCTCTGTCAGCTGAGGATTTCTTGCAAAATAATGAGCGTACGAAAATAAATTATTTCACATTAATGTGTAAACTATTTTCATTGAAGTTTGAATAATTGTGATAAAAGATGGACACATTACAAATTCGTATTGCTTGAAAAATTAAATGTTAAACATATCTACTTGATTCTATATCGTAAATTCATCTTGCATAGTAATAAAATCTAAACATTTCTTTCAAAATTTGGAATGTTTTAGAAAATCAAAAACCTTGATAAAGAAGAAATGTGAAAATGAAAATGGAGAATTTGCTTAGGAAATTGCTAATACAGACAAATTGAAAATCATTTACAGTTCACTATAACTTCTCTTTTCTTAAAAATGTTTTTATAGATCTTGCCAGTGATATAAAAAAGTGCTGTAAAAATATGAAAAAGAATGCCTAATGCTTACAAAAAGCATACTAAAGTACAATAATTCCCAGTTCCATTAAAATAATATTTTATTTATAATTATATAAAAATGAAATCATGGGTAATATTGATTATATAAAGATATTTTTAGTTTTACAGAGTATAAATCAGCGATATACTCAACCTGCCGCCCGCAGGCCGCATGCGGCCCACTAATCCTTTATAAGTGGCCTAGTCAAGATCCATTGCTCTGAAAAATTTAATTATTTAAGAACATTGTATTAAAAATTTGGTGGAAAATACTTTGCCAAGAAATAAAATATATCAATTTTGTTGTTTGCTGTTGGTGTCGTACGGGTACGAATTGATATTCTTTTTCTATTTGGAAAGGTTACGGTTAGTAATAACAGACAACAGTGGAATAGCCACAATTTTATGGGTGGAACTAATTTTTAACTATCTTTCATATCTTGCAAGCGAAAAATATTCGAAGAAAATAGATCATTTCATTGTGAGGTTGACTATTTTGTAGTGAAAAACAAATATGGATCAGTAATTGTTTGATTTTTCACGAAAAAGTACTGTACTTAAAAATACAAATAAACAGGAATCATTCGAAGACACTTTTCCTCGAAGTTCTCTTTTAAGAGGCATAATTTGGCTTTCTCTTGAATAATCCTTGCAACAGCAACAAAGTGTTTCATCAGTAGTAATATCACAGTGGTAACAAACATTCCCCATGAAGTTTGTCATATTATTGATAATCATATGAAACCGTTTGCTGATGCAGAAATTGTGAAGGAGTGTTTCTTAAATGCTTCTAATTTAGTGTTAGTGACAAAAATAAAAAAAAAAATATTAAAAAAACAATAATTAAAAAAAGCAAAGCAGAAGTTTTATTTTGATCAATATTTTCCACATTTTAAAATTCCAATGTTATCTCGGTCTTAAAGTATTTCTCCCCCCCCCATTTATTTTCATATAGCGGCCCGCGTGAAAAGGCTGACAGATTTATGCGGCCCAGCAGAAAAAAGGTTGTGTACCCATAGTATAGATGATGGGAAGCATATTTTTATTGATTTCATATGAATAATGTTGAGTTATGAAACATATTTTTACTTATGAGTTTACACAGGAGCAATGACCTTATTTTTTCCGAAAAAATGATCAAAATGAAGAATTCCATTGTTGGTAACTTGTCGACTACGCTTCCAAATCTAGATTTAAGCTTGCCTACTCTTAAATATATTTTCATTCAAAATTTTCATCTATTTTTTTCCTATCTCTCCTCGGTCTTATTTGTTTCCTATCTATGATTGACAATTATCCAAATGACAACTTATATAAATCAAGCACAAGAATAAATTTATGTTACTTTCTGCAAACCAGGCCTTCACTTCTTGGATTGCAATGCTTAAGGAAATATAACTAATTTTGATGAAACATAAAGTATTGGCTCTGCTACCAGTGACCCATCATTTAAAATATTGTCAACTAGTACATCAATGTAGGGAAATCTATTAATTCTGCTTTTATTTCATTATGCAATGGATATCCAAATCAAGCCAATTTCTCATTTTTGTTACAAACTCGTCAAGCCTAGTTCTTTTTTCAAAGACCAGGAAGGTGATGACCAAACCTAGCAAAATATCAAAAACAAATGTTTCCGCTGCACTAAATACAATATATGTCCACTCTTCTAACGAACAGGAGATTTTCTGCAACTGATGAACATGTTTCTTCATGGAAAAATTTTAAACATAGTATATTTTTGATTTTTTATGAACTAGTATATGCCCCCTTTAAAGAAAGTTTTGCATAATTTTAGACAACGACAAGCACCTGTTTTATTCAGAAATTGGCGTGATGTCAGAGTATAATTAGATACTAATTCTCGAATTCAGGTTCTATCACGATTACAATATAATTATTATTCACCTTTAAGCAAACCATAAAATATGGAAAAATATGTTTTTGTTGCTTCTAATGCTTTTAAGTGTATATTTTATAAATTTCACCAAAGCTCCTGAAGTACGCGAAGAAGGAAATGTTGCTAACAATGGCGATTGTAATATAATAAATAATTACTGGGGGAAAAAGAGAAAGTTTTATACTCGAACATGTAAGTGCAATAACGGGTTAAATGGAGGAAGGAGGGATCTGAAAATTAAGTAATTTTAAAGACAGAATTATAGAAACCACATACATTGACCTTGCACACACACAAAAGTCCTAGCATTGTGAGGGAAAAGGAAAATTCCTATGGAGATAAATATACACACTCGGTAAAAACCCGTGTAACGCCGGGCTAAGCAGATGAGAAGGAAACCCATCAGGCATGGCAAAGAAATCGAAGAAATTTCGAAAAAGGGAATTTTAATGGCATGTTATTATGGAAACCACATCCACCAGTGATTATATTGATAGGGGAAAGAGGAAATTTCATAGGAAAATTTTACACCTGAGAAATCAGACGCCGGTCCATGTAGCTAGTTAGATACTCACCAATCCATGCTTTATTGCGATTGAAATAGACTTTCGGGTATACAAAACTATTCTTAATCTTGTATAAAGATGAATTGCTTTGTAGTTGCTTACTACATTGTCACTATGGTTGATTCTGAGAGAAATTTCTCGAAAGATTTGGACAGTAAATACGTCACTCTTTGCTTGCTCATGTTTAGTTAGTTTTGCACATGTTCCAGTATTTAATTCCTGTAAGAATAAAACATAAAAATTATGTTAACTAAATGAAATAATCTATCATTTATGTTACTAGTTGATTATGATATATCTAAACCTTTTTTGGCTTTCTTACATTCTTTTTAAAAGCTACAACTAATCTTAGTTCATGTTATCTGATTTGCTACTGCATAAAATAAGACAAAAAACTGCATGCATACAATGTTTGTGTTTCTAAATCACATTGGAGACTATCTATTTACTACAAATATATCTATGGTAATTTTCTTACATTCTAAAAATCCGTAATGCAGAGTTTCTCAAAGTGTTGGGCGCGCCTCCTTGGGGGGCGCGAGCATATCGAAAATTTAAATATTTAAAAAAATAACCGGAAAGAAGTAAAACAAAATACTTTCTTCATAATAAAAAGAAATACACCACAACACAGATATAATTTATATTTATCATCTGGCGTTTTTCCTTCATGAAATAGCTATCTTTGATCCCAAAACCAAATTAAAGTAGGAAAAAAAAAACATTTTGTTTAATCTGGTGTATTTCCTCTATGAGAGATTTTTTTTATTACGCTTAACATAAAATATTACTTGTTAAAAGAAAAAACGAAATCCAGACCCTGAGAAAAATTCTAACAAGATAAACAATTCATCACTGTAATTATTATTGAAATACTGTACATTAGTTGTAGAAAGAAAATGAAGACATGATTCACTTTTCAGACAGGCAGCATAATACATTTGCTGATCATTTGATTGACCTTCAAACTTATTGTTATGGTTAGTTGTACATTAGGTCCGTTCCTGAACAAAATATGACAATTTTTTCCAGCAAATAACATTTCTGTAATATTAGTGAAAAGTGTACCTGATTTGCGTCCTTAGGCCTTGCACTTTTGAATAATTTTAATTCAGTTTTATTGGATTTTTTTCTCAAATCATCAAAGAAAAATTAAATAGTCATTGAAAGCTGGTTCTCTTAAGGAGACTTGGTACCCCCTTTGAGCAAACTTCTTTATTTACGTATTTAAAAATTATATTTTAGCATTTTATACAATTTTTCTATTCAAGAAAATGTTACCAGATGAAAATTGTCATATATTATTCACACAATTTTAAAAATTTAAATTTTTTGAAGAAAATTGGGAAAATTTTAAAATCCTACTCCTTTAGTAAAAATTAATTTTTTGACATGAAATTTTTTTATAATATTCTTATGGATGTTCTAAACAACTTTAGAGATCGATTTTAGAATAACTTCATGCGTTTTCGAGAAAAAAAATAAAATGTTAATATACAGGCTAAAAATCAACGAAAAAGCCAACATGTCTTACATTTTATTTTTTTTAAAAAAGTATTCAGTTTATAGCAAAACGGATCCCTAATTTTATTACATGCTTTATTTTTAACACGCATGAAAAAATGGATGTGATTGGTAAATAATTGTCGAATGAGTAGCATTTTGAATGCACTAAGGTTTCGAAAAACACAAACTGAGAAAAACCAGTTTAAAGTTTATAATTCTGAAAAAAAATAATTATTATAAGCTTAATTAAACTTAAAATACCACTTTAAGATATTAGTTATATGCTTTTTTTTTAAAACAATAGAATTTTCATATTTTTTCAACCCACACATTTTTATAAATGATCAACTTTTTAAAGAGTACTAATTGCTCAAGAAAATTCAAGAAAAACGTTAAAATTTTTTTTCTGTCACGACAGAAATTTTAGCTGTTTTTCTTCTTATAATATTAAAGTATTACATTTGTAAGAAAAATATATCAGGAATAAGAACAGAAATTATAAAATTATTAATATTAAATGCCTTAATTTAAAAATTTTACATGTACACATTTCACGAGGAAGAAAAATTACATTATTGGATTGCCTCGGAAATATTCTTCTTTTAATACTACACATTCTTTTTTATAGTTATTATTTCTATTTATAAAATAGGTTTTTTTATCATAACGCATTTTTGTAGCTTTTTTTTCTTAAAAGGGGTGTGGCTGAATTGCCTAATTTGTTTTTAAATGAAGTTTTATTCAACTTCTAACTTTCCGACATGCACAAGTGATATATCAATCGAAATATAATAATGCAAAGAATAAGATTAAATGAAAATAAAAAATACGATAGATTTGTGATTTTAGGTACCAAGTTAATTAAGTCGTAAGCAAACATTCGACGGTAATAAATGATTAACAAATGATTGACTGACATTGACGAGCATGGTTAGCGTAACTAATGAAAATTAAATCAAGGATATATTCTTACAAATATTTTAAATTTTGATTTACCACTACTGAAGTAAATTAAATGATGGGGAAATGCAACAGCTCATTATGTGTTAAAACTTACATATCCGAAGAACAACATGAGGAAGTTGTTTTTAAAACATGTAAAATCATTTAGCCATGTTGGCAAAGAATTTTAAAAAGTATTTTCTTGATGAGGACAACTTGGTAGCAAGATACGAGTGGATTTGAGACCTATTTCAAGATACTCCAGAAGGGCTCTCAACTTCCGAAGAAGAAATTTTACAATTTCACATCCAGTGAAAAATTAAAGGCAATTTTTAATAAATCCTCTTTTTTGAATTTTGGGTATTAGGTGGATGATGAATTTTCTGCACTGAAAACTAAAGCACTTCGAATACTATTACCATTTTCAACATCCTAACTTTGTTAAACCGGACTTTCTGCGGTGGCTGATTTGAAGACAAAATATAGATTCAGCTAAGTATAGAAAAATAAGTCATAGTGTCAATTTCTGATATTAAATTTTACAAAAATTTGCTCTACAAGACAAGCCCATGGCAGAAGCCACTAATAATTATTAAACTTGTTCTTAATTTAGTATTAAGAAATCTATTTGTAAAATAAATTCTTCAGTACTGTCACATTAAGAATACTTGGTACCCTAAAAATCACAAACCTTTTTTTTTTTTATTTTCATTTAATCTTATTTTTGCATTATTATCTTTCGATTGATATATCACTTGTGCATGTCGGAAAGTTAGAAGTTGACTAAAACTTCATTTGAAAACAAATTAGTATTCAGCCACGCCCCTTTTTTTAGAAAAAAAAAAGCTAAAAAATTTATAATAAAAAAATCTATTTTAAAATAGAAAAATAAGTATAAAAAAGAAAGTATTAAAAGCTTTTAATATTTCACTGGATGTGCAATACAATAATGTAATTTTTCTTCCTTGTGAAAGTTGAGTAAGCCCTTTAAAGTATCATTTTATAAATAAGGTTTAAATCCAGTTCTTATTCTTGATATATTTGTCATACAAATGTAATACTTTTAATATTAGAAAATACTTTTAAAATTTCTTTTGCCAACATGGAAAAAATGATTTTACATTTTTAAAAACAACTTCCTCATGTTATTCTTAATATTAATCATTTATAAAAATAACGAGCTGAAAATGCAATTATTTAAAGAAAAACGTATCACTAATATCTTCAGTAGTGGTATTCCAAAATTTAATTAGTTTGATAATATATCCTTTTTTCATTTTAAACCATGCTCGTTTTTACTTGTTTGTTTTTCGTCGAATGTTCAAAATGCTTACGACTTTGAAAAAAGATATCACTTCATTTTTTTTAACCTACTATTGAAAATAAAGCATGTAATAAAATTAGGGATCCGTTTTGAATTAAACTCAAACTTTTTAAAAAAAAAAATAAAATCTAAGACATTTAGCTTTTTCGTTGATTTTTAGCTATATCAACATTTTTTTCTTTTATCGAAAATGAATCGACCAAAACGATCTAAAATTGTACGAGGAAAACATTTTTACATGTTTTGCGCAGACGTTCGATAGGTTACCCCCAGACTCACGCAAACGTACCCTATAATGCCAGATGTGATGGATATGATAGAGAGCAACATAGACTAGACTATTTTTCTAATGATATTTGTACACATATCATTGAGAAATGGATGCGGCCGCCCTGAAGGAAAATATGTATCTTAATTAAAATATTACATTTTGCGATCTGTTCCTATTTAAAAATTAGAGAAAGGAAAATAACATAATAATAAGTAAGTAATATATATTTTAAGTAATTTTTTCTTAAAATATATATATATATTACTTAAAAGTAACATATACAAAATTTAATACTTATACAGTTTATAATTGAGATCGCTTTGTAGCTTTAGCATCAAAGTACATTTTTAATTCAGTAAATACATTATTGTTGTACAGGGGGGGGGGACGACAAAAATTATGATTGAAAATTGGGTCACAAGTATTGAAAGTTTGAGAAACAGTGCCGTAATGATATTGATTTTTTCAGTCTATAACTCTGTCATTGGCTGCATAAATCATTGAATACTTCAAAAATATATTTTAAATCATATAAATAATGGAAATCATATGAATGCTATCAGCTCATTAATATTGCAGCTGGTTTAGTTTAACGTTAGATTTATATATTGTCTTTTTTTTGGCAAAAAGACTTATTAATCCATATTCTTTGAAGAGAATCAGTACACACAATTTTTCTAAAAATTATTTTAACACAACCATCTTTGTAATCTGTTTCGAGTTGTATGATACATAAGTATGGTTATATATATATATATATATATAAATCTTTCTGATTCAGAAAAAGTCTCAAAGAAAATCTCTCAGAAATAACTAATTATATACAGCTTATCTTCATGATTCATCACATTCCCTTTTCGATACTGTATTGATGATTCTCAGATGATATTTAGAAACATATTTAATTTATTCTTTATTAACCCGGGAGAGGTCTCGTGGGTCCCGGGAGAGGTCTCTCAACGTTACCCCCAGGCTCGCGAAATCTTAAATGCTGGAAAAATTGCTTGTTTGTTGTCACTTACCTAGTGTCAGTATCCTTCTATATGACAGTCTTTAGGGGAACTAAAATGTATTTACCATATATCTCTATCTTTTGGGAGGGGCAGACGTTGTGTTTTTTTCGTTGCATGCCTCATTACGGTTTAAAAATGAAAATGAACAAATTATAAAAGAAGAAATATATAAAAAAAATATGTAAAGGTAATATTGTAGAATATGTGAAAAGCTTCTGTAATAGCTATCAGATGCAGTTGAGCCTCAAGGAAAAGAAATTGATCAAGTAATTTACAAACCCTATGAAATAATGAGTATTCATCATAATAGCGAGAGTAAATTTGTAAAAGTGATGAAAACGAAACGTGTGAGTCGAGTACAAATTTTCAAATGCAACCTAAAGTACTTCTTCAAAAAAGAAACGAAATCACAAAACACACTGCACCCTGTCTATAAAACGAAAGAAAGAAAAAATTCAATATGATATTTGTCAGTCATTTAAGGCTGATAAAATTACAGCTTGAACGAAACACGGCAGCTTGGCCTGCAAATATCATTCCAGTAATGTTAGAGAAATGTGTCTGTGATTTGTGTTTCTTATTAAAGTCGAGCACATTTGATGCATGTTTGCTGAGTTTGATTACAATTTTTTCTCAATTAATCAAATATAAATTAAAAAAGAGCCATATAAGTAATTAAATTTATTTCATCTTAATTAAATTATTCATTGGAATTACAATTTTTATTATGTGCATTAAAAATCGTAACATTAAATGAGAGGCCTTCGTGGACCCATTAGAAAGGCGATAGGGCGACCTGGAGATCTGCAGACCACAGTTTAACAGTTGCTGATAGGTTTCAAGTAGGTTTATGGAAGGTTTAAACTTGTTGAAAGACTAACTGCGATAAATATGAAATTATATCTATTGATTTCTGGGCCTTAGACATTTGAATCAAACATTTATTTTGAAATTTATGTTCCCGTGTATGTCAGCTGGGTGGCGTGGTTTGTTTGTTACTGGCCTTCTGTACCTAAAGTTGCGGGTTCAACCCCAGACCAAGTTGATGGATTTTCATGATGTAGAATTTCGACAACGGCCATGTCGTATGATTACACGGTATGTAAAAGATACCTAAATGGATTTTCTAGTCCACATTAAATCCTAGTACATGTTAGCATCGTCATAGTTCTGTAGGGAGGAAACAGAGTCAAAATTACTTGAGGTTATTGGTATCCACCTATATGGCACCGCAATAAAAATAGATACTTGCTTTCGGTGAATGTACTAGGTAGATTAATGAATTTGTTAATAACTGCTCTTAATTTGTCATTAGAAATAAAAAAGGGTTCCGTGTGTATTGTGGAATAAATAATCAATATTCTTCAAATATGATATTTCAAATACAATCTCGTCATGAAGGATTACATTCAGTTCAAATATAAGTTTTCAACCTTAACATTGTTCAGAAGTAAAATAGAAGTTGCTAGACGTATTTCGAATAAATATAAATTTATTTTTAAATTGATCTTTAAAAATATCTACTGTGATATTTTTTACTCACATTTTAACAGTATTCTGTAATCTTATTTTAATTTTGAGACGTTTTAATGTGTAGAATTATATTTCATATAAACGCAACAGTAGTGCAGTTATTTTATGCATGCAATTCATTTTCGAAAATTACGGAGTAATGTTAAAAGTATTTAGTGAAGCATTTATTACATATATCGCTTGTAACAAACAAACTTATAATAAATATTTTTTGTTAATTGTCAATAATTTTAACCATTTTTACGTGTGATTAATATAATTTTTAAATGCAATGATGTAACAAATGGTAATATTTATTATTTATTTATTGTAATGATTTAACCATTCATCCCAGTGTGTTAAAAATTGTAATTCTTTATTTCTCTCGTGCTTTATATTAATGCTCGTGCTTTTATTTATAAAAGTTAGCTGTAATTTTAAGTATGGAAAGTTCTGGAACTTTCGATGGCAATAGATAAGGAGATGGAATATTCAGTTTGAAAAATAAAGTCTTGAGTTGTATGCGACAAGAATTGTTGACATTTTTATTTTCGTGTTAAAACTGGTGCCCAACGTGAGTCCTAAGATTTACGACCCCGTAGAAGCAGAAACCGCCGCTGTGACGAAACGCCGCAGAAAAATGAAAATTTAACCGGCTCTGTAAACCTTACTGTCCCGGAAGAAATTATTGGTATTGCACCGCAATCCTTCTAAAGCAAGAGGAAATCCCTAGAAATCGAAAGAGACAAAGTGAATCATCCTGACTTCAATTGTCTGAAGAAAAAAAAAGAAAATCTATTTCCTGTTAAAAGTTTTTGCAATAGTGTTTTGTGCATTTTTCATGTACAAGTGATAGCAATCCTGCTACAGTGTGTTAGTGCTAGGGATAATTTTATTATTTTATTTAATTGATTTTTTGGTATTCTTATGCAATGATAATTCTTAATTTTGCTGCATATTAATTTATTTCTTGTGAGATAACGTTTCCTGATTAATATTTTGTGAATTGCACATTAATACTTACTATTTTTCTTGATATTTTACTGATTTCCTATTGAATTTAGGTAGCATTACATGCCTGATTATTTTAGTTTTGATTAGTATTTTCATTGCATTGAATTTTGTATCATTACAACTGATGATTCCTAAATTTTCTTTATATTATTTTATTAGTTGAATTAATGTTCATTGTTGGTATTTTGAATATGTTATTAATTTTTTACCCATTTTAATTATTTTTGAAGTGCATAATAATTTATAAGGTTTTAAAGCTAGCCATATTTTAAAGTGTATTCCCGCATTTGTAAGAGTTTTGGTGGACTATAAGGCCTGGACCTTAGTTATTTATTTTATTTATTTGCAACTCTTAAATTTCTCCGTCATGTCATTTCTGGGAAAAGGGAAAAGAGCTGATCTCATTAAGCTTGCTATTGAGTTTGAAAAGAAAGTCTTGAGTTGTATGTGGCAAGAGTTGTTGACATTTTTATATTCGTGTTAAAACGGGTGCCCTACGTGGAACTTTCTGACACTTCTGGAACTTTCGATGGTAATAGATAAGGAGATAGAATATTCAGTTTAAAAAATAAAGTCTTGAGTTCTATGTGGCAAGAGTTGTTGACATTTTTATTTTCGTGTTAAAATGTAATATAAATTAACTACAGACTGTAAATTTCGAATGGCAATTAATGGTTAAAAATAGTTTATATTAGTTTCTTGAATTAAAATTTTGAAGTTTATATATTTTCAAAAAATAAAATTAACATTAGAGAAAATTTTGAAAAGAAAACCTAAAAAGGGACAAATGTGTGTTTGAAAATTTTTGTCATAATGTACTGGCCCAGTTGTGAAAAAAATATTCGCATAAATATATGTATATGTGCATACTTTTTCATCGACACTTAGTCATTTATTTTCATACTGTTTTTTGCTAAAGTTTTCTTTTTCAATGATATCCTATTAAAACATATTGAATTTCTTCAAGAAATCTTTTTATAGCATAAATATAACCTAATTCCTTTTATTGTACGATTGGGAAGCATAACACTTTCTAAGTGTTAGGCTTACCAAGATTTTACTATAACACTCATATGATGTGCTTCCCTCAAAAATAAACGTAGCAGAATAGACAAAAGGAGGAAGTTGGGGAAAAAAGACATTTTTTTTGTTCGAAAGATAAATCTCTTTATTTATTTTTTTGGTACAGCTGCTGCTAGAATAGGGAAAAAAATATATCCAATAAGTTTTTTCAGAAGCTTCGACTGGAAGTTTTTAGATGGACAGGACATTTCAGAAGGAAACGTCAGTATTTTTTTTTCTTCTTGTAATACCATTAAAAAATTGAATTCATGCATATATTTCTAGGAAAAAAAATCACATTCAAGAACCATTCTCGTCTAAGTCAAAGTCAAAATAAGAAACTAATTTTTTAAAAGAACTAATCTACTTAATGTAGTGTTAAAATTTTTACAATAGCGCATATACACTCCAAGAAATAGTCTGTTATTTATTCACAAATCCCTTAGAAATTTTCTTCTTGGCCCCAAAGTCAAAATAATCTTTATGTCAAAAAGGCTCGTGAATACATACTTTACTGTGGCTCTAGTTATTAATTTGAGCTAACAAGTCTTTAATTGGATGTGTATACTTCAACTTATTCGCAAGAACAAGTGCCTCTTTTCCCATTATGTTTATGTTTACAGCACACTCTAGAAATTTCTCACTGACTTAGAAGACGATAAATTTGGGCACCCTAGAGAATTTCCGGCCTTGTAATATCTTAGTTTCTTAGTCAATGTTGTCGTTGAGAATATTTACACATGCTGTCAAGATTTAAGAGGTCGATTTTCTAGTATTAGTTATTAAAGTTATAAAATGTTTTATGTTCCTATGCGCTAACTGGAAATAACGAATACACTTTCTAAAATATTTTTTTTTAAATATGGATATCTTATATATCTTATTTTATTTCTGAATTGTGTTGCAACAATAAAGTTTAAATAAACAATGCTCTTATCTGATGAAAGTTACACGTTTAAATCGACACCTGATAATAATAAATATTAATAAGTATGTTGTTTTAGACATAGGTGATTTATTTAACTTTCCCCTTTACGTCTTATATGGTAATATTTTTAATAAATTGAAATATATCTGACCTAAATTGAGTTTAAAATAGTGTTAAAAAGTGTGTAAAAGGCATGACTGTTTTTTGAAGTATTAATTACAAAAAGAAAAAAAGTAATAAATAAATAAAGACATTTACTTAGGGTTTTTAGTTACTTAAATAAGATTTTTTTTATAATCCTTATTGTTGGATTTCAATGTGTGCACTAATAGTTTCGTGCAACATCGAGTATATTCGAGGTATCATAGACGTTACATGAATCATTGTAGGATCAACAATCTGAATGGCCACTGTCACTCGACTTTTTATTTCATCAGTGTAACTAATTATGGACTGGTAAGCAAATATACTACACATCGCTGTAAGAGTAAAACACCGCAAATATTATAACTGGAGATATAGGTAGCAATGCCATTGGATTTTCCATTTCCATCCATCACCCAGGGAACTATTTCTCACTTCCAAACTCCTATGTGGCAATGCCCTATTTAAGCTGTACATGTGTTGCTGACTTAAAATCGGTAGATCATGAGACAACTTGCGTTTTTTCAAGCGAATGATTCTTTTTCAAAACTAAAACGTTTATTTTTTTTTATTTATTTATCGAATCTCTGGACATTGACCATCAGGAAATTAGGGAACGACATCTCCAAATTTCTTCATAATACAGTTGAAACTCATAAATGCAGAACACACGTTTAGATGAGAAGCGTCCATGATTTGTCCAGAAGTACAAAAAACACAAAAAGGGGGAGTCAGTCAAATTAAAACGACACAAATGAGCACAAATGCAGTCATTCCCAATCAATAATCTAAACTCAGCCACAGCAGCAGCACGAAGAGAGTCAGAGACACAGGTTTTATTAGCACCCTCCATGATTTATTTTTGGCAGCACTGGTAGCAGTACCTCGAAAGCATTTCTTATAAATCGCTTTAATTTCAAATTTTGCTGACGGAAGCGGCAGGTCTTCAGTACATCTTTGGAGAATATCCGTGCCTCTTTTTACTAAAAGATCGCGCCATTTCATTTCCCCAAAGGCCACAATGGGAAGGCACACCTGGAAGATACCCTTTGCCAGAATTCTGCTCAGCAGCTTCTTGCAATCCTGGACTCGGGAACATTGTCTTGGTTACTTGCCAATGCCTGAAGAGCAGAACTTGAATCTGATAGAAAGGAAAATGTGAAATGTTTGTGGATTTCACAATACAGTTTGCATTTCATTACGCAGAAACTTTAATCTTTCTTTTATGGAACGTAAAAACCATTACATGAAATATTTCTTTGTTAACTTGAATTAATTTTTGAAGTTGTAGTTATACATTTCTGACAACCTATATATTTTGTAAAACGGAAATGAGTCAAAATGTTATTAAGATGATTAAGTATTAAGTCGTTAATAAAAATATATGCATTACGTAATTTCTGTCTAAAAACATACAGGACTGTCTAAAATAGAGAAAAAATGAATTTCTTAAGGTTTCAACTGTTTGTGTGTGACCCGTGTTGTTTCATTTCTTTTTAAAATTTATAAGTTTTATTATATGTTATATCGGAAAAAAATGGCTGAAAAATTTTCTTATGAATCTTTAATTTCAAAGTAATACAATATTTTCCTCTGGAAAAGTTCCAAAAATAACGCACTGTTTAGTAATAAATAAAAGTGATATATTTTTAAAGGGGAAATCGTAAGCATTTTTACGAAATAAAGGTATTTTTTTCACATTTTTCCTGATAAACCAACATTTAACTTCAGATTCTTATAAATTGATTTGATGCCTAATTTATATTTAAAAGGAATATACAGCGAAATATAACTATTATTTTTAAAGCAATTTATTATTGAAGTGAAACTTCTTTATCGGTGAATGGGAAAAAATTTTCCGTCACGTTTTTCTGTTACGCGTCATGTTTTTCCGTGACGCGCCATATTTACCTCGATACTCTTACGGTCGATCCGTACGAAGTAGTACGTTTTCCCCGTTTTTAAAAATTGCATCCTATCCTTCCCTTTCATTTCAGACAAAATATAATTGCAGAATCGGAAAGACCATTTATTTCGCCATTATTCTGTATAATGAATTTTACAAAATAATGCTATTTTATATTTTTTATGATTTTTTTAAAAAGGTATCAAAATTGATACATATTTATGACAATGATTTCTAAATCGTTCCGCAAGAAGTGTTTTTCGTATTAATGACTTGATATTTTACACTAAAAAATTCATGCATTTCTCTTTTATAATCAGTAATTTAAAAAAACAAATGTTTAAAACTTTTTTTCCACGATTTTTCAAACACTACTCAAAATTTTAATTAAATATCCAATAACGTGAATGTTTCCTAAGATAATCTCACGAAACTTTTTGTTCGAGTGTAGAATTTTATTATCCTTATCATGTACAAGGATTAAAAAAATTGTTTAAAAATTATAGATTTTCAAAAAAAATTTGTGCTTTTCGTTTTTTAAACCTTTTAACGATAATCTAATAAAACAGTATTTCTCTTATATTTTTTGTTTAAAAATTACTCTTGTTTGTAATTGATGTGTGCAGTTTGAAAGCATTAATTTAAAAATTAAGCCTTTAAAAAAGTAAAAACTTTAATAAAAAAACGCGATTTTACATGTGCGAAAATTCCCTATTTTTTAACGCATTTTGAAGTTCCCAAGAGGATTTTTCGAGCATGCGCATTAGTGGCGACTTTCTCAGAAACGAAATAGAATGGACTCGATACGCTTGACGTCATAATCACATGACAATGGAATAAATAAACAGCAACCTGTTTCATTCGACTGAGTTTTTGGCTTCATTTTCGAATTTGTACATCTGCTTATATAACAAAATGAAATACTCTGCATATTAAATTGTCAAAAGGCAGTTCAACTGAAATGTGAGTACTTTTTAATTATTTAATTTTCAATATTTTTTTCCCATTACACTTTGAAGAACCAAGGCCATTTCAGCATTTGCATGATAATCCAGATGCGAACATAAACGATGCTATTCGTTTAGCGACGTTACATAAACTGGGGATTATTGCAAAAAGAAGAGAAAATTTAATGGCTAACGAGGATTTTTATAATTTTATGAGAATGGCTAATGAGAAACAAAATAGGTTATTGCTTCATGTTATTTATCATCTTTTATCATCAGATAATGTTCCTTTTCAAATATTTTTTACAGGACCCGCTGGATGCGGTAAAACATTCGTAATTAAACTTTTAATGGAAATTTATAATCGTTACACTGACAATGGCGGATACTGTAATGCATATATAACTTGTGCTTCAACTGGTAAAGCTTCAGTGGCGATTGCAGGAACAACTGTTCATACAGCTTTAAAAATATAATTATCAAGGTTACTTCCTTTAAGTAACGAAATTGCCCAGCAATATAGAACATTGTTTAAATATGTTAAAGTTATTATTATTGATGATATAAGCATGATCAGTGCTCAATTATTGATTAAAACTTATTCTAGATTAAAACAAGTAACTGGTAACTTTCAATCGAGCTTCGGATGATTGGATATTATTTTCATCAAAGACTTACATGAATTACCTCCAGTTCGCGCTACTCCTATCTTCAAGCAACCTAAGCAAACTATTGTTGATCCTGTATTTTAGCGAATTCTTAAATTTTATGAACTAGATTTAGTTACGCGTCAAGCAAATCAACAGTTCTCGTCAATACTTACAAAAATCGGGAATGGTGAACGTCTTGATGAAATTGAAATATCTCTCATTAAATCTCGTTTTTATTCTGTAGAAGAAGCTGGAACTATGTGTCCTCAAGGTATTCAATTATTTAATACAAATCCCGCAGTCACTCAGTAAAATAATCAAATATTGAACTCTTATACAGAAAAAATAATTTCAACTGCAAAAGATGTTTATAGTGGATGTACTTCCAAGGAACAAGAGACTTTTGTGCACCAAAAACTACATAAAGTGTCCTTAATTGATACAAATGGATTGCCTTACCAAACAACATTTGCAGTAAATATTTATTACATGATTACTACAAACATTGATGCATCTGACGGATTAGCAAATGGTCCTGTTGGAAAGTTAGTTCATGCAGAAACCGATAACAATGGAGTAGTTACAATAGCATGGCTTGAGTTTCCAGAATTACCTCGAATTGGTGAAAAATTGAGACGTAAAGCAGCAGGTCACGCAGCAGAAAATAATATCAGTTGAATGGCTGTACCAATATTGTACAAAGATCTTCTGTAAATTCCACTCAATAATAACAAAACTATAGTTGTTAAGTATTCTCATATATATGACCTGGATTATTCAATTGTGAACAATTCAAATGCTTTAGTTATATCTGAAACATGGCTGAAAAATGAAAGTGAAATAAACATCACTAATTTCAAATGCATCGCAAAATTTAAACAGCCGAACACGAGGGTAGGAGGCGTAGGAATATATCATAATTCTAATGATGTTGTTAACATTGTAACTTCATCTATAGATTTTTCTGTTTTTTCTCCTGACTTTCATGGGTCAGTAGTATCAGCAGTTGGTGATTTATATATGGTTCAATGCCAAATGGAAAATGGGATGAAAATTTTGATTGTTGCATTATACATATCTCCTAATCAGAAGTTGGATGATATTATTTTAATTTTCTTCACCATTCATTGTTGCCGTACACAAGAGGAGGTGACTCTTTACTCCGTAACAATAATGATTAAATACCGATGATTTTAAGTGGAGATTTTAATGTCAATTTTGCATCAGATAAATCTTTAAAGCTAATTGAATTTTAAAAAGATAAATTGAATTTTATTATGAAAAACAGTTCTCAAACATCAACAACAAGATCCGGCACTACAATTGATGGAGTTTTTACTTGGTCACTACATTCCGGGGAATGTAAGCCATATATTTCATATTTCAGTTACCATAAGCCATTAATTACAAAAATATATAATAACGATGACAATGATAGTAATAATTCTATTACAATTAATGAAATGCTATAATAATCTTAGTAGCCATAAAGTGAAATAATTGTATTATTTGTATCCATATTATGATAATAAAAGACATTTGCTTAAACTACATCTAATTTAGCTTTATTTAACCCTCTGAGGGGTTAGTTTCCTCCTGAAAAGTTATTCCGAAAGCGTTTACTCTTATTTTGCCGTTCGCTTTAAAAATGCAACAGACTTCTTTCCTTTCCCCCTTTTAAAATTTGGGAGATCGAACGGGGACAATTTTATGACTTAGTTCGGTTCCTTTGTCAAGTAAGAACCAAATGATAAATCGTTTACAGCTAGCTGTTAAGTTGCCTTAGACAAACTTGTATGAAAGCTGTAGTGGAACTCTATGTTTCTTTCCCCTATATGTTTAGTCACAGTAAAATTAAAACAAAATAAAGGGTAAAAAAAAGAAAAAAAAACGAAATAAATAGTATGTTAGAAGTTGAAAAATAATTATATTTTCTTCAAACAAAATTTATTTTTCTGTCATTTTTTAAAAATTAAAAATATAATTTTTTTTGGTATAGCGATTTGAACCAGAAAAAATAATCCTGTATTCATTTTTGAATATGAGATTAAAAAAAAAGGGGTCACTTTCGTGTTTTTTAAAAAAGTAATGAAGTAAAAAGAGCAAAGGCCCTATCTTTTTTTTTAAAGAATAAGACAATAAATGGTGCAAACGGTGATATACATACGATGATTATATTTATGAAATATAAAATCCATCTTTCCCTTTTCAATTATATTTTTAATTTAAAATAGCATGAAAAAGGATTTCAATACTTTTAATTTATTTTAATTAAAATCATATAAATGATATTTTTATGTTAACTGAATATTTTTCGGACAAAATCTAAATTTCCATTCCTAGTGTTCTCCTTTTCGAACTTCTTGTATTAAATAAAAATTCCTTTTCTACATCGACATTTGTGATGGACATAACACACGTTCAGTCAATAATTTTTAATTTTAATAGGGGATATACTTCTTCAAATGCGCATGACATTACTTCTAACCACTTTCTACTCAAGTTGAATTTCTTATGTTTATGTTTCTTTTATTACAAGGAAAAATTCCACACATCGATAACTACATTTTCACACAATTCAGTCATTACAAATTCTATTGTGAGAAAAGTTCTCCCTAATTAATTTTGTCTTTCAAAACAGTACACTTAAAACAATTTTGTTCAGTGAAGTTAACCGACAGTTCCACAATGTATCCATACCAAATTTTAAAAACAATTTTAACATTTGGAAATGTATCCTGTATTAAATTTTTTGAGTACACACAAATATTTCCTGCTGTAGGGAAGACATAGTATGATATGAAGTGTGCGGTTTTGAAAGAATGTTTTCGTACGTGTAGACTATTTTTGAAAAATTAAATATCACTGAAGCTGATCATATAACTGTAAATGAGCATTATTTCAATGTGTGCTGGTATCAAAGTAAAACACTTTACAATATTAAACAGCCTATGGGTTTATATTCATTATCAAACTATTGGCAAAATAGCTTACAACTTCTATTCAAATTGTAAAGAAACTGAAATATAAATATATCTTACTGCAGTCAAAAATATTCATAATATGTAAGTATGCTATTCTTCCACTTATTTCAGTACATTTTAAAAACTGTAGCTGAATGCAATTTTTTATATTTATAAACGAGGCATAAAAGCTCACATAGTCGTAAAAATATCTTTATCATTTTTAAATATACTACTATAAAGCGTATATGGATTGTAAGATCAGTTCTAAAATCCTAAAAGCTTTTAGAGGAGCAAAAAAATGTAATTTTGGATTGATAAAAATTTTAATATAATATACAAATATACATGTTATTAAAAAAATACATTTGAAAAATCAAACTTCCTTCTGAAATAAACGTAATTGAAAGAAAAATGTTTAATTGCAAATGAGTGGAAATACATGTTTATCTAAGGGGAATCCCCAAAGTGAGGCAATCCTCAAACTTCAAACTCAAACTCAGTGGCACAAATATCCATGAGGGCCAGGAACTACTATGCCCATCCCAATATACGTGAACATTGGGCGCTGAGGTGTATTAACAGATGTCCCCATTTGGTGGTCTGTCTGAAGAGATACCCTTATTATTTAAGACCCCAAGCAAGCTTGGTACTCATTTTTCGACCCAATACAGCGGGGATGAAAGGCAGAGTCGACCTTGCCCAGCTAGTTAATAGAACCCCAGACCTGTGGTGTGGAAGCACGATACACTACCACTAGACCTTATTCGGTGAAAAATAAAACTTAATTTTAGAATCTTATATAATTCCCTAAAGAATGAGGGAGTCCAAACTTTTTTTTTCATGTAAACTATTTAGACGGAAATGGTTAGTTATGAACATTTCACAAGTTGCATAAATTAAAATTAACCGTTATAGTTTACATAAATTTTTAAGATGAAAAGGTGTATTTTGGCTGCACGAATTAATTTTAAAATGAATACGGTTACGAAAAAGTAGTACAAATCTATCTAAAGTAGGGTTGGGTACCTTAGATTTTGTCAAACACAACAATGTATTGGAAGCCAATTCCACAATTCGTTGTTATAAAAATGTATGGAAAATTACAAGACTTATTTTTGCATTTGTAATCTATATATATATATATATATTTTCCTGATAACTTTAAAAGCTAGAGTGATATCCATCAAAACCGCGGTTCCCTCTCCGTTTTTCCAGATCGCCCCTGACTAAGCCGGCTCTGCCATAGTAAGTGAAAATGCCGTATTTTGTTTGTCAAGATCATTTTATAGCAGACTGCATTTTTCATGTATTTTAGATGGTCGTTTTATATTTTCTACATCAATATTTTAATGTCTGAATTTAAAATTATATAAAATTCTTGACATTCGCATCAATGACTATTATAATTTATATTAGTATATGAATGTGTCATCAAACGATTACATGACTAATATTAACACATTATTTTAACCATTTAATTAATATTAAGTATAACATAAGGCACACAAATTTTCGGAACTTTAAAATAAATATTTCGAAAACTACTTCAGATACACTCAACTTTTTTCATTCCTACGGTTTAGCTTCTCAGTTTTACTTCTATGTAAAACTTTATTGTATATTCATCAATTTTATCTAGTATATCTTTTTTGCTCTTAGCATGAATTGTATGAAATTTTCGAAATATACTAAAAAATACTAAAGAAGCTATATAATAAAATTTGAAATTTATATTATACCCGAAGAATTGCTAGAACTTATGGTAATTAATTTTTAACTGCGGGAAACATTTTTTTTTCGAAATTTCAAATGGAATTTCTAACATAAAATTTCTAGCTTTATACGGTGGAGATTTCAAAAATTATCCAGAATTTAATTACTTATTCAGTTAGCCTTTAAAAAAGATAAATGTTGAGGTATTTTGCATAAATACATATTTTTGAATAATAATTCGAATGTTTTTGCATAGCTTGAATTTAAAATTGATTTTTATGTTTATTTATATGCATAAATGTCTACTGTAAATGTTTCCGTATATTTTTGATTACCATTTATTCAAACATTCGAGTTATAAAAAAAAATGTGGGGAAATCTTCATTCATGCTGTCTTTGATATAAACTAAAGTTCAAGCACTTAAAATTCAAATATAATTCGGTGTATTTTAACAATATATAACTAGGCACACTTTACGTAAACTTCCCTGAACACTTGGGATTTGAAATCTAAAAAAAAAAAAAAAAAAAAAAAAAAAAAAAAAAAAACTAACAGATCTTTAATTAGTTTTTTTTTTTTTCGTTTTATTTTTTTCAAAGTGTAAGAAAATGTTTCAAATTATTTGATGAAGTTTAAATTTATTCATTTTTAGTGGTTCGAAAGTTTAAAAGGTTTCAACTTTTAAAGTGTTTGGTGTTTTATTAATTTTTTTCGGCATCTTGTAATGAAATAATCATGTTTCAAAAACTGAAAGCATTGATTAAGATAAGAAAAATGAAGCGAAAGAATATACTTAAAAAAAGATATAATTTTTCTAACTATATAAAATAGCAGATTGCCCTGACACGTTCCAACTTGTTACAGTTTCAAATTAATATGAAACCAAAAGGGAATTGTAACATATTTTACTTATGCGTTGGGACTTTTCAAAACTTTTAAAATACCAGCTAACAAATAAACACTTCCTGGGGTCTAAAGAAATTTTCCCCCGATTTTTTACGGGTGCACCAGGGTCAAAACACGGGGTTCCCTGCGAGCCATAAAACTTCCTATTAGTGTCATGCTGTGTTGCTTCCACCGACCTTGAATTATCTTTCAAGATGTTAAACTTTTAAAAGGGGAAAAGGGTTTCAGAAAAGTACGGCTCAACCGCTTTTGTAAATGTTACTTGAAGGCAAAAAAATCCGTGCAGTGCATTTTCGAAGCATCTTTAGAATGACGTAATTTTCCGTGCTAACCGCTTGGAGGGTTAACCAATTTCTGAAAAGTTGAAAATAGTAGATCTTTTTTCGAAAAATGATGTCATACACGAGTTTCACTTCTTACGTGTGTACGCTAATACACACACACATTTTTTTTCTTGTTAGGAATGACATCGAAAAGAATTAAAGGACTGAAACATAAGATTTTTTGGTGGGGGAGGGCTAGATATAGATTAATATCAAGGTGATACATAATCCGGAATTCGATTGAATTTGGATACATTTGAAAAACATTATACTCGTACTTAATATGTATATATTTTTGGCATTTGCTAATATTGTATATGAAATCATACAAAAATGGATCTTTCGATGCATATAAAAATGCTAAAGATTTACAGTGTAAATGAGAACAAAAAAATATATTTTTTAATTTGAATAGACATTTTATTGATGTCTAATAAATATATTTTCATTACAGATGAGGTTCACCTACCAATTATAGGAGTTTCTTGTTGAGGTTTTTATACAAGCTTTCTTTTTGTATGTGTGACACACACACACTATCCATTATACTAACTTATATACTAAACCTATTATTGATTCCTAAACGGATTAAGAAAGTTGATATGAACAGAAAAGACAGAAATCCAAGTGAGGAGCATAATTAGCATTTCTATTAGCACATTTTATTGCATGTTGTATTGAACAAATACATTACTTTAATAACTTCAGAGTTTCTTTCTAGGGTATATAGGTTTGGTAGGATGAATGGTCATGTATATAATAAATGTA
This sequence comes from Trichonephila clavipes, assembly GCA_019973935.1. NCBI lineage: Eukaryota > Metazoa > Arthropoda > Arachnida > Araneae > Nephilidae > Trichonephila > Trichonephila clavipes. The sequence goes on from BMAU01019004.1 coordinate 132,752, forward strand.
TGATAAATGGCCGTATGTATCTATCAGACCATTTATCATACATGCTTTATGAAGAGAAGCTAAAATTTCATGCTTCTATAATTTTATTGATATGATTCCTGCACTTGTATGTATTTGACTATGATTTAACCCTCTAACCGGATAGCACGGAAAATTCCGTCAGTGTAAAGATGCTTTCAAAATGGACTGCACTGAATTTTCTGCCTTCAAGTAACGTTTTCAAAAGCGGATTAGACGCACTTGTCTGAAATCCTTTTTCCCCTTTTAAAGGTTTAACATATTGAAAGATAATTGGGGACGGTGGAAGCAACACAGCAGGACACTGAGGGGAAGTTTTATGGCTCGCAGGAAACCCCGTGTTTTGACCCTGGGGCAATCGTAAAAAAACGAGGGGAAATTTCTTTAGACCCCAGGCAGTGTTTATTCGTTACATCGTATTTTAAAAGTTTTGAAAAGTCTCAACGCATAAGTAAAATATGTTACAATTCCCTTTTGGTTTCATATTAATTTGAAACTGTAACAAGTTGGGGCGTGTCAGTGCAATCTGCTATTTTATATAATTAGACAAATTATCTTTTTTTAAGTATAATCTTTCGCTTCATTTTTCTTATTTTAATCAAAGCTTTCATTCTTTGAAACATGATTATTTTATTATAAGATACCGAAAAAATTAATAAAATACCAAACTCTTTAAAATTTGAAACCTTTTAATCTTTCCAACCACTAAAAATGAATAAATTTAAACTTCATCAAATCATTTGAAACATTTTCTTACACTTTGATAAAAATAATAACGAAAAAAAACTAATTAAAATTAATGAGTTTTTTTTTATATTTCAAAGCCCAAGTGTTCAGGGAAGTTTAAGTACAGTGTGTCTAGTTGTATATTGTTAAAATACACCGAATTATATTTGAATTTTAAATGCTTCAACTTCAGTTTACATCAAAGAGAACATGAATGAAGATTTTCACACATTTTTTTATAACTTGAATGTTTGAATAAATGGTAATCAAAAATATACGGAAACATTTACAGTAGACATTTATGCATACAAATAAACATAAAAATCAATTTTAAATTCGAGCTATTCAAAAAAATTCGAATTATTGTTCAAAAATATCTATTTATACAAATTACCTCAACATTTGTCTTTTTTAAAGGCTAACTGAATAAGTAATTAAAATCTGGATATTTGTTGAAATCTCGACCGTATAAAGCTAGAAATTTTGTTAGAAATTCCATTTGAAATTTCGAAAAAAAAAATGCATCACGCAGTTAAAAATTATTTACCATAAGTTTTAGCAATTGTTTGAGTATAATAAAAATTACAAATTTTATTATATAGCTTCTTTGGTATCTTTTAATATATTTCGAAGGTTTCATACAATTCAGTTGAAAAGTGCATGCTAAGAGCAAAAAATATACTAAAAAAATTGATGAATATACAATTACAATATAAATTCTTACATAGAAGCAAAACTGAGAAGCTAAAGCGTAGGAATGAAAATTTTTGAGTATATCTGAAGTAGTTTTCGAAATATTTATTTTAAAGTTCAGAAAATTTGTGTGCGTTATGTTATACTTAATATTAATTAAATGGTTAAAATAATGTGTTAATATTAGTCATGTAATCGTTTGATGACACATTCATATACTAATAAAAATTATCATGGTCATTGATGCGAATATCTAGAATTTTATGTAATTTTAAATACAGACATTAAAATATTGATGTAGAAAACATAAAACGACCATCTAAAATACATGAAAAATGCAGTCTGCTATAAAATGATCTTGCCAAACAAAATCCGGCATTTTCACTTACTATGGCAAAGCCGGCTTAGTCAGGGGCGATCTGGAAAAACAGAGAGAGAACCGCGGTTTTGATGGATGCCGCTCTAGCTTTTAAAGTTCCCAGGAAAAATTATATATATATAAATTACAAATGCAAAAATAAATCTTGTAATTTTCCATACATTTTTATAACAACGAATTGCGGAATTGGCTTCCAATACATTGTTGTGTTTGACAATATGTAAGGTAACCAACCCTTCTTTAGATAGATTTGTACTACTTTTTCGTAACCGTATTCCTTTTAAAATTAATTCGTGCAGCCGAAATACACCTTTTGCACCCTTAAAAATTTATGTAAACTATAACGGTTAATTTTAATTTATGCAACATGTGAAATGTTCATAATTAACCATTTTCGTTTAAAAAGTTTACATGAAAAAAAAAGTTAGGACTCCCTCATTAATTAGGGATTTATATAAGATTCTAACATTAAATTTTATGTTTCACCGAATAGGACGGAGTGGTAGTATATAGTGCTTCCACACCACAGGTCTGAGATTGTATTCAAGGGCTGCGAAAGTACGACTCTGCCTTTCATCCCCGCTACATTGGGGCGATAAATGAGTACCAAGCTTGCTTCGGGTCTTAAACACTGAAGGTCTCTCTTCAGACAGACCACCAAATCGGGACATCTGTTCATGCACCTCAGCGTCCAATGGTCACGTGTATTATGATGGGCACAGTAGTTCCTGGCCCTCATGGATTGTTGTACCACTGAGTTTGAGTCTTAAGTTTGAGGATTACCTCACTTTGGGAATAACCCTTATATAAACATGTATTTCCACTCATTTGGAATTAAACATTTTTCTTTCAATTACGTTTATTTCAGAAGGAAGTTTGATTTTTCAAATATATTTGCTTAATAACATGTATATTTGTGTATTGTATTAAACATTTGATAAACCCAAAATTACATGTTTTTAGCTCCTCTAAAAGCTTTTAGGATTTTACAATTGATCTTACAATCCATATACGTTTTATAGTAGTATATGTAAAAATGATAAAGCCATTTTTACGACTGTGAGCTTTTATGCCTCGTTTATAAATATAAAAAATTGCATTCAGCTGCAGCTTTTAAAATGTACTGAAATAAGTGGAGGAATAGGATATTTACATATTATGAATATTTTTGACTGCAGAAAGATATATTTATATTTCAGTTTCTTTACAATTTGAATAGAAGTTGTAAGCCATTTTGCGAATAGTTTGATATTGAGTATAAATCCATAGGCTGTTTAATATTGTAAAGTGTTTTACTTTGATACCAGCACACATTAAAATAAGGCTCATTTGCAGTTATATGATCAGCTTCAGTGATATTTAAATTTTCAAAAATAGTCTACACGTACGAAAACATTCTTCCACAACCGCACACCACATCTCTCTCATACTATATCTTCCCTACAGCAGGAAATATTTGTGTATACTGAAAAATTTAATACAGGATACATTTTCAAGTGTTAAATTTGTTTTTAAAATTTGGTATGAATACATTGTGGAACTTTCGGTTAACTTCACTGAACAAAATTGTTTTAAGTGTACTGTTTTGAAAGACAAAATTAATTAGGGAGAACTTTTCTCACAATAGAATTTGTAATGACTGAGTTGTGTGAAAATGTAGATATCGATGTGTGACATTTTTCCTTGTAATAAAAGAAACAGAAAGATAAGAAATTTAACTTGAGTAGAAAATGGTTTAGAAGTACTGTCATGCGCGTTTGAAGAAGTATATTCCCCATTTAAATTAAAAATTATTGACTGAATGTGTTTTATGTCCATCACAAATGCCGATGTAAAAAAGGAATTTTTATTTAATACAAGAAGTTCGAAAAAGAGAACACTAGGAAGGAAAATTATAATTTTTTCCGAAAAATATTCAGTTAAACATAAAAATATCATTTATATGATTTAAATTTAAATAAATTAAAAGTATTGAAATCATTTTTAAGTTATTTTAAATTAAAAATATAATTGAATAGAGAAAGATCTGTTTTATTTCATAAATATGCATTATTTATTGTCTTATTGTTTAAAAAAAAAGATAGAGCCTTTACTGTTTTTACCTCATAACTTTTTTTAAAAACAGGAAGTGTGCACGTTTTCTCTCTCTCATATTCAAAAATGAATACAGGATGCTTTTTTCGGGTTCAAATCGCAATACCATAATATTTTTTTTTTTAATTTAAAAAAATGACCGAAAAATAAATTTTGTTTGAAGAAAATATAACTTTTTCAACTTTTAACACGCCATTTATTTCATGTTTTTTTTTACCCTGCATTTTGTTTTAATTTTACTGTGACTGAATATATGGGGAAACGACAGAGTAGAACTATGGTTTTCATACAAGATTGCCCAAGGCAACTTAACAGCTAGCTGTAAACGATTGCTATCCTGGTTCTTACTGATCAAAGACGCCGAACCAAATCATAAAATTGTCCCCTTTCGACCTCCCAAGTTTTAAAAGGGGGAAAGAATTGAAGTCGGTTGCATTTTTGAAGGGAATAGCAAAATAAGAGTAAAACGCTTTCGGAATAATTTTTCAGGAGGAAGGTATCCACTTAGAGGGTTAAATATTATGATAAAAGTCTATGCTTACAATTATTCTTAAATAAAGGAAATACCACGCATCACAATAACTTTTATTACAATACCCCCCGAAAAAAATGGGTTGTCAGTAAATTTATTAGTTGGAAGTAGAATTTAAAAATAAAAGTAAATTAAGATAATTTTTCGTGCAAACAAAAATTAACTTTGCAGTCATTGATTTTGTACTGGGGAATATAAGATCAATCTCCTCAGTTTTTTGAATTTAAAAAAAGAGAAGAATATTATTATTGTGCGTGATCATTGTCAATAAAAAATGCAAGTTTTAAGTATTTCAGCTATAGAGTTTGTTACTCATGGGAATGAAATTAAATAGTTATAGAATTGAAAGAAACTATTCCAAAAAAAATACATAATGACATGGTGTTTTCCGAAAATTTAACTGCCAATATAATCCTTAATAGAAAAAAAAAGATAAATCGAGATGATTAATAAAATAATTGGGTGAAGAAAAGAAACAATCAGAGCTATTGAGAGAAAAAAAGAATAAAACTTATAGAGGAAAATGCAAAGATAGATTCTTTGAATTACAAAGCTTTCAATTATAAACTATAAGTCTCAGAAAAGGGACATTGTAAATTAATCTAATTTAGAAAAAAAAATTAGCACCGATTTTCATAAGCTTGAAATAAGAAAACTAATTTATAACGCTGTTCCTAAAGAAGATGATATTAGTTAGTATTTGAGTGTTTTTGAAAAATAATTGAGTTAATTTATAATCCAGAAAACAAGTGATTAGTATACATCATTCATTTCCATCCAATGGATGCAGTTAACTTAAAAATTAGGAAAACAAAAGTGCCCATGGTTATGATCGTTTGAATTACGCATTTAAAAGGGTTTGTGTAGAAATATCATGTCACCCGTTCCCTCAACATAGTAAAAATAATATTACGTAACATGGTTTTTTTGAACTATGAAGTTTCTTTGATGATTCGGTATCTTCAATATAAAATACTAGCTGGGATACCCGTTCTTCACGTGGCTGAATTAAAAAATTAAACAATACAAATTGAAGGACAGAAAAGTCTTTAATGAGTTAATTTTACGTGATATACAAATTAAGAGGACTTGGTACCCTAAAAATCACAAATCTGTTGTTTTTTTTATTTTCATTTAATTTTATTCTTTGCATTATTATCTTTCGATTGATATATCACTAGTGCATGTCGGGAAGTTAGAAGTTGACAAAAACTGCATTTGAAAACAAATTAGGCAATTCAACCACACCCCCGTTTTAGAAAACAAAGCTAAAAAATGCTTTATGATAAAAAAAATCTATTTTAGAAGTAGAAATAATAACTATAAAAAAGAATGCGTAGTATTAAAAGCAGAATATTTTCGAGGCAATACAATAATGTAATTTTTCTTCCTTGTGAAATTTGTGCATGTACAATTTTTAAATTAATGCATTTTATATTAATAATTTTATAATTTCAGTTCTTCTTCCTGATATATTTTTCATACAAATGTAATACTTTAATATTATAAGAAGAAAAACAGCTGAAATTTCTGTCGTGACAGAATTTTTTTTTTTTTTTTTACCATTTTTCTTGAATTTTCATGTGCAATTAGTACTCTTTAAAAGTTGATCATTTATAAAAATGTGTGGGTTGAAAAAATATGAAAATGCAATTATTTTAAAGAAAAACGTATAACGAATATCTTAAAGTGGTATTTTAAGTTTAATTAAGCTTATAATAATTATTTTTTCAGAATTATAAACTTTAAACCTGTTTTTCTCAGTTTGTGTTTTTCGAAACCTTAGGGCATTCAAAATGCTACTCCTTCGACAATTATTTACCAATCACTTCCAGTTTTTCCCCTGCGTGTTGAAAATAAAGCATGTAATAAAATTAGGGATCAGTTTTTCTATAAACTGAATACTTTTTTTTAAAGAAAATAAAATGTAAGACATGTTGGCTTTTTCGTTGATTTTTAGCCTGTATATCAACATTTTATTTTTTTTCTCGAAAACGAATGAAGTTATTCTAAAATCGATCTCTAAAGTTGTTTAGAACATCCATAAGAATATTATAAAAAAATTTCATGTCAAAAAATTAATTTTTACAAAAGCAGTAGGATTTTAAAATTTTCTCAATTTTCTTCAAAAAATTTAAATTTTTAAAATTGTGTGAATGATATATGAAAATTTTCATCTGGTAACATTTTCTTGAATAGAAACATTGTATAAATTGCTAAAATATATTTTTTAAATACGTAAATAAAGAAGTTTGCTCAAAGGGTACCAAGTCCTCTTAAACAAAACAAAATTTTTTTGCATATCTCAGCTGAACTAAAAATCCTTTTTCCTAAATTTTAAGTATGTATTTCTTATACCTCGTAAAAAGGATTTTTTATTTATAATGCCTCAGTAACTGCCATGTGGGTTGACTTTTTGAAACACCTTCCTAAGTTTATCTCTGCTCAGCAAAGGTAATATATTGTTACAACAATTGTGTAATGAATGCTTAAAATATTGTAAACAGTTTTTATCTCGATGTATAATATATCAGTATTACTTTCCGTTGTATTAGTTTTATATTAAAAATGTAGAATTTACAAGCAACGCCGTACCTTAAAATATAATGGCGGTTTTTAATGGAAACATAGTGAAATATTGGGGATAGAGCCTAGTTGGCATCTTTTTTTAAGGCCAAGTTGGAAACTTAGCGATTGATTGAATGGTGTAGAAACTGATATACCATAGTGCCACCTGGAGTGGAGCGGCAACAAAACAGATAGCACAGAAAATTTATATACGTGCCAATTTTCATAGTGATCGGTTGACGGAGTCGGCGTGAAGCGAGACCATATATACAAACATACATTTATATATATATATATATATATATATATATATATATATATATATATATATATATATATATATATATATATATATATATATATATATATATATATATATATATATATATATACATATATAAACTGCTGGACAATTGCTAAGGACGGATCACAAATTGCTATATAGCATAACATTAAACGAGACATGAAGCCTAGTAGGATAAAATATAGTTGCCACACTGTTCAGACATTAGAATAAAGAATACTTATTGTTCTGGAAAGTACAAAAGCCGTGAAAAAACTGAAAGAAAAAAATGTTCATTTGATCTGCGCACGGAGAAATGGAACAATGCATCTAAAAGTCAGCAGGCACCTTAAAGGAAGGTATCAGTACATCATATGTCCACCGTGGAGTGTGATACAACATTTCACATGTCGTACCATACTTTGCACAACATTATCCAGCAGCTGTTGAGGCAATTTATCCCATTCCTCTGTGAGTGCACGGATGAGGGTGTTCTTGTTTGTCGGAGGATAGTTTCGACCAGCAACTTGCCTCCCCAAAGCATCCCACACATTTTCAATGGGGTTTAGATCTGGAGATCGCGATTGTCATACGAGACGTTGAATACCCTCGCTGTCTAGACGAACCTGAACAGCGAGTGTTCGATGACATGTTTCGTTGTCGTACATAAAAACAAATTTATCACCGACAGCACCACGGAAAAGACGAACACGAGGAAGTAGAACTTCATCAATGTATCGTTGGCCCGTCATTGTCCCATTCGCAACCACATGTAGGCGCGTGCGGCCATTGATCATGATGCCGGCCCACACCATGATACTGAGTGTCGGATATCGGTTCTTTTCCTGGATATTTTCTGGACGATAAGCAGTACCACTCTAGCGCCAGATCAGTTGGCGTCTACAATTCGATGACAGACTGAACCTACTCTCATCTGAGAATAGTACGCATGCCCAGTCCTGTTCAGTCTAATTGGGATGCTCACGACACCATTGCCAACGGGCAGTACGGTGCTGTATGGTCAATGGGACACACACAACAGGTCTGCGTGCGTATAGTCCTCCTCATCTCAAACGTCCGACAACAGTTTTTCGGGAGATCTGCTTTCCTGAGACAGAAAGAAACTAATTTGCCACCTGCTGAGCTGTGGTGCGCCTGTTCCTTTTTGCTGATAGGACAATATATCTGTCTTCTGTAGGCGTCGTACTTCTAACACGACCTCCCCCGTGCCGTCTACTACACATTCCAGTAGTTTTAAATGACTTTCACACCCGTGAAACAACGCTGTGAGCGATGTCAAACTCCCTGGAAACATCTTTTTTTTTTCGCCCTTCTTCGATCTTTCCAATAATTCGGCCACGCATAAAATCATCTATGTGATGTCAGGAAGACATGCCAAAAATTTTAAATTCGTCTATTAAATCTTTCCTGTCAAATTTTGACTTGAAACAACAACTGTCCACACGCGTCAAAAACTTTAAAGCTCTTATGGACGCTATCACGTGATGAACAGACGTGGAGAAAAATTTGCATACTCATACTTCTTCTTACTAATATCCCGCACTTATTCTAATTTTCCACATTTTGCTTCCTTTCATTTTGTGGTTACTACGGATGATAGTGTTATCCGTCCTTAGCAATTGTCTAGCAGTGTATATATATATATATATATATATATATCTATATCTATATCTATCTATATATATATATATATATATATATATATATACATGTATGCTTGGATATATCGCTTTTTTATGTTTTAATGTATTGCTAACCTGTATTTACACCACTATGTATCCATTTGTAGAAAGGAACCCTCTTGCCTCTTATAAAGATACATAGATGATTTAATTGTTATAGATCGTGACAGGGAATTTAAAACTAGCATTAATTTTTATCCGGAATACCTAAAATTAATACAGACGAATTTTAACTCGAACAAAGTTGAACTTTAAGATTTTGGTTTAACTATTATTGACAACACATTCTATAGCAATATATATGATAAAAGGGATGCATATAAATTCAATATCATAAAGATACCGAACTTCAATAGTTGTGTGCATATATCAATATTAAAAATATAATTTTAAATTTTCTGATCAGAAATAATAATTTAACTACACAGAATATTGCTAAATTCAAGAATATCCAGAAATTTATATTGTGTTGTATACAGAATGATTATCCCATCAACTTCTTGAGGAAATATATAGATCAGAAATATTTCTTAAAAATATTTTTAAACTCATAAAATAGGCAAATCTGTGAAGTGTTACGTTGGATTTTAGGAAATGCTCAAATCCACCACACAACATTAGGTCCACAAAGTCAGTTTTTTCGTGGTCCAGCTGTGAAGTATATGTGCATTTCATACACAGGATACATTTTAATACACACATAGACCAATATTTACACGACTACACCTTAAAATTATTTATGAACAATTAAACATTTATGTCCAATCAAACATTTATTACCAATCAAGCAAGTTTTTTGCATGCGGTCCGGTTCGCATCTAACGCCAAGTGGTTAAACTCTAGTGTTAGATTATAAATCGTTTGGATTGACATAGCATTAGTAGGTGTTATGAGCAAAATATAGGTGTGGTAATTGATGTATTAAATATGAGAGAGAAGTCGTTCTATAGATATGGATTGAATTATTGATAGGATGCTCTTTGGTGAGTTTTTAATAAGTTGCGCTATTCATTTGTGAATATACTGGGTTTTAAATTTGAACTTTCGGTTCTTAGATAATTTTTCGTTTGAACTTTTTTTTTTGGATTTTTAATTTGAACTTTCGGCTTTTTTAATTTAAACATTTTTTAATTTGAACTTTGGGATTTTTTAATTTGAACTTAGGGATTTTTTAGTTTGAACTTTGTGTCTTTTAGTTTGAACTTTGGGATTTGTTAGTTTGAACTTTGGGATATTTTAGTTTGAACTTTGGGATTTTTTAGTTTGAACTTTGGGATTTTTAATTTGAACTTAGGGATTTTTTAGTTTGAACTTTGTGTCTTTTTAGTTTGAACTTTGGGATTTGTTAGTTTGAACTTTGGGATTTTTTAGTTTGAACTTTGGGATTTTTTAGTTTGAACTTTGGGATTTTTTAGTTTGAACTTTGGGATTTTTTAGTTTGAACTTTTTGATTTTGGATATTTTTTAATTTAAACTTTCGGATCGCAAATTTTTTATACATATACAACTATTTTTTCTACCTGTACAACTATTTTAAAGATGGGGGCATCATCTTTGGTGTTCGATGGTTCACTTATATTATGCACTAATTTGTTTTAGAATTTTAATACTTTAATGTTATAATATATTTCAGAATGTGATGGCGAATAGTTTAAATTTTCAAGTATAATGGTTTAATTTTAATTTTTTAATTTTTATTTTTTAAATTTTTTAAATTATTTATATTTTTCGATTAACTTACCAAGTTGCAATAGGGGGAAGGATGGCGCCATCAAACTAGTTTAACCCCACTTATCGGTCTTAAGTCCGATGTTGTACTTAGATATTTTATAAATTTTTATTTAATTTTATAATTTTTTTATGGAGTTTTATCTTTTATATTCGCCATTGATATTTTGAAATAGGATTTTGTATTATAAGATTCGTATATTTCAATTTTTAATTGATTAGTGTGATTGATTGTTGTTGATTGATTTTATATATTTAAATATATATATATATATATATATATATATATATATATATATATATATACTGCTCAAAACAATTAAAGGATATTGTAAGCTTTATATAAAATAAAGATATAAGCGAAATTTTTTTGCCGAAAATGGAAGAAGATAATCACAAATGCAAATTTTTCTGATTTTCAAACTGTGGAGTATGCAAATTTTGAGTTCGACGTCAGAAACGTCGCTAAAGCGGCAGCGAATGAAATTTGACTTTCAACTGAAATGAAGACAAGGATGATGGACATTCAGTGACTCCTTTGTTTCGATGAGTACGATGTCTCAGCGAAGTCATTTAATCGATTCAGAAGCTTGGAGAGTTGTTGGTCGGTTAGAAGGAGGCCAAACTCAAGCCGAATTAGCGCAAGCCATTGAAGTGTCGCAAAGTGTGATTTCCAGGATCTGGAAGCGTTTTTTGGAGATTGGAAGTGCAGGCCGAATACCAGGACAAGGTCGTAGACGGGCAACAACGCCCAATGAAGATCGCTATTTAGTGTTAACGGCTCGAAGACACCGCAATATGAACGCTACTCTTCTCCAACAACACCTTCGCTCAGCTACTGGCACCAGGGTTTCAACTCAAACTGTACGAAACCGGCTCCATGGTGTAGGTCTGTATGCTCACCGACCGATGGTATGCTTTAGACTAACATGAAGACATCGTCGCAACCGCAGGGAGTGTGTAACAGAGCATGTGAACTGGAGGAGGAATGTATGGAGCAATGTTCTTTTTTCTGACGAGTCCCGTTTTTCTGTTCAACCGGATAATAGGCGTATTTTCATCTGGAGGGACCGTGGCAGTAGGAATAATCCTGCGTTCGTGCACGAAAGTGTCAGATTTGGCGGTAGGGGAGTGTTGGTGTATGGTGGCATCTCCATTGACGTACGCACAAGCCTCTACAGCATTCGAGATGGACCGCTGACTGCTCTCCGATATAGGGATGAGATCCTCAGAACTATTGTAGTCCCTTACACTGCAGCAATCGGAGATGACTTCATTTTAGTGGACGATAACTGCAGGCCACATCGTGCTAACCTGGTGGAGGATCTCCTTTTCGAGGAAGGAATCGTACGAATGGAAAGGCCAGCGTGTTCTCCAGACATGAATCCAATAGAGCACGCATGGGACGCTCTAGGAAGACGAGTTGTTGGCCGCCAACCACCCCTTCAAACTCTCCAAGAAATGGAAATAGCTCTTCTGGAAAAGTGGAACAGAATACCCCAACTCGTGATTAATAACCTCATTGATTCCATGCCTCAAAAGTGCTCAACATTGCTAGTCGTCCGTGGAAACCATACCCCCTACTGAAAATGATTTCCTTTGAAGAAAACACCTTTTTTATTCTTTTTTTCTCATATGCATAAATTGTGCTTTTTTCCTTTTGTACACAAATGCGCAATAAAATGCATTTTTTTCTGCCAAACATGCGTAATTTATTCTCATATAACCCAATACGTCTTTCGACCATGTATCAATAGGCTAAAAAGTTTCCCAGCCCACAAGATCCATTTAAAAAACCGCAATATCCTTTAATTATTTTGAGCAGTATATATATATATATATATATATATATATATATATATATATATATATATATATATATATACATATATATATATACATATATATATATATATATATATATATATATACATATATATATATATATATATATATATATATATATACATGTTATAAACATTTCTACGCTTGAACAACTGTCGAACCTTATAATCACGGATCCAATCATGAAAGGACACTTCAATAGCATTTGTTTGACTGATCACATAATTAAATGTCATCTAGCGAATTGAAAGACAAGCTAGATAAGGTTCAACAACATATAGAAGACATGTCACATGTGGCATGTAGTACAATTCTTAGTAGCAATCTGCATTACTCAACAAATTAGTCCATTTTTGAATGGATGGAAATTGATAAATTTGTAATAAAACTTATTTGACAAACATCTTTACAGTTATGGACATTTACGGAATTACGAAAAATTCAGAAAGATAACTCTAAAGATAAAGTTACAGTTCTTTTGTAACTTACTAAACGCCATTGCTTTAGATGAAATTGTTTGAAAGGAGAAAAAAGTTTTTTTGTAATTAGCTTTCTGTTTTTGTTTCTGCATATCTTAGTAAGAAATCTGTTTTCATATGAAAAATATTTCGAGACCGCAAAAAAATTGTTTAACAACTGAATGCTCAGAATGGTGTCAAATTTTGTTACAAAAAATATCCCTGATTTTTCGATATAAAAGTAGAGCGGTGCAAGTACTAAGTTTTTATTAATTGTTTTTATTTATCTCTTTACTTAACTATAGTTATCTTATATTATACGTTGTATAACTCTTATTTTAATGAATACGTTATAATACACTTGTACCAAGATTTTTTTGAATTTTTGTTGATGAATTCCTCATATTTTATGCTGTTTGTTTTTATGTTAAGACATATATTTAAATGATGCAAAATGAATAAGTAGTATAAGTGTAAATCTTATATAATTGACCTCTATTCTCTAAATTTGCATATTCAGAGAACCTAATAGTCTTAAAAAGGTCTTACTGTGTGGCACGCTGAATCATGGTTTGGCAAACCATAGCTAAAATGTTGCCTATCTTTACACTAGATGATTCATCTACTTAGTAGGAACTGATGTTAACTTACTTCAAAAATAAAGACTAAAATCCTAAGCAAAATAACTTAATAAGTACATTGATAATAGATTTAAAAAAAATTAAGGAAAAACAATCTCAATACGAACTTTGTCATTCTCCCAAAAGCTAAGAGAAATCATCTTATTTTTGGAGTTGATTTTGAGTGATACAGGAGCCAAATTTGACATTCAAATGAAAATCTAGTGCTTGAACTTTTGAAAAACATTTAGATTCTAAGAAAATACCTTTTATTTTGCTTTTAAGATTCTGAGTTAGACTATTTTCTCTTGTACTATGGCAAATGTAGATACATTGAACCGCAAACAAAGATCGAAAATCAATTAATTTTACGACGATTTCTATTAAGTTTTTCTTCAAGAAAAAGATGATCTAAATGGTAAAATATATTACTTCTCATAATAGTCCTTCCGTAGAAACATAAGAAATAACGTTAATCATCTATATAATCAAAAGTTCCTTTTTTCAATTTCTACTTATAGCTCACACTCTCTCTATATTTATTTATTTATCTTGGTGGAATTTTTAATCGGGAATAAAATACATTTTAAACCTCTCATTTCAGCTGACAATATAAGCATAGTTATAATTAATAAAAATTATTTGATTAAAACTAATTATTAAAAAGAATTAAATATACAGCCAGGTTGGCATCATTTTTGGTGACTTGTGTCAAAACTTGAAACGGTTTTTTTCTCACATTGCGCTTACATTTTCACACAGCGCTCATTTGCGATGAAAATTTCTATACACTATTGTTTAGGGTAAAAATACGATAATGTAATTATAATTAATTACAATTAATTGACTGAAACTAATTATATAAAGAATTACAGATACAGCCACGTTGGTTCCATATTTGGTGACTTGGATCTAAACTTTAAAATATTTCCTTTCTCCCGTTTTAAAGCATTCAGTTGAACTGAAATGTTATATACACGATTATTTTGGATGACAATACGATACTTTAATTATAATTTAAATCAAATTAATTAGCCCTTAATGTTGTGATTCTGCCAAATGTATATACATAGTTATATTAATTGTTACTATTTAATAAAAAGTAGCCAAAATAAAATTTTTCTTTGTTGATCTAAGTAGGAATTGATTTAAAAGTTTTTATTATATTACTTGTTAGTAAATAGATAACTCACTAGATAAAGGTGTCATAAAATAATATAAATCTCTGCATGCAGCACCAGTAGGTTTAGTTTCTACGCCTAATGACCAATTACGTCTTTGTATCGATAATAAAGTATTAATTTGTAAAAAAATATCTAACAATAATTCACTTTTCTGATCATGATTTATCACACTAAGCACATACACTTTATATGTCAACTATTAGTTCAGAGAAATGTAAACATCTTATAAAAGTTGATCCTCCAGGCCATGATTAAAGACAGTTTTTTTTCTCTTTTGCATTATACCATTTTCAATGAATGTCTTTTAGGTTTAACAAGTAATATAAAAAAAATTGTCAATTCTTACTTAGATCAGTAACGAAAAATCTTTTTTGGCTAACTTTTTATAAAATAGTTACAATTAATATAAATATGCATTTACATGTGACAGATTCACAACATTAATTGGTGATTAACTATTGTTAATTAACATTAAAGTATCGTATTGTCATCCAAAACCATCATGTATATAAAATTTCAGTTCAACTGAAGGCTTTAAAACGTGAGAAAAAAATCTTTTAAAATTTTGACCGAGATCGCTAAAAATGAAACCAACGTGGCAGTATCTAAAAGTCTTTAAATAATTAGTTTCAGTCAATTAATTTTAATTAATTATAATTAAATTATCGTGTTTTAACCCATAACAACAGTGTATTGCAGCTCAAACGAGTGCATTAAAATGTGAGAAAAAAACTCTCACATTCTGACACAAGTCGTCAAAATGGTCGCTAAGTCTTAAAAAATGATGCTAACGTGACTGTATTTGTAATGCTTTGAATAATCCGTTTTATTCACTTAATTGTTACTAATTATAATTAAACTAATCTATTGTCATCCAAAATAATCATGTATAAAAATTTCAGCTCAATTAAGAACTTTAAAATGTATTTTACAAACGTTTATTAATACGTTTTTTCAATGTTATATTTAGATGACACAATAATCTTATCTAAATTGTTCAATAAATGTTTAGACAATTTAAAAAAAATATTTCCGAAGAAGATTTAAATTGGGTGTCTAACATGAAAAATTTAAGTCCTGAAGAATCTTACGCTCAAGAATAGAAAACTAATTCTGAAAAAAAAAACATCCGTGATTCAACAAATGAAGTACAAAGAATAAGAAATAAATCGAGCAATTTTTTTTTTGCAAACGTACGTTTCGTATCGAAGATTTATTCTATTATATTCTTATTTTGTGAGATGCTTAAGATATCCGAATACGTGCGACAACTTTTTTTTTAAAAAAATGGAGATATGTATATTTTTTTGTGGATTTTAGAATTATTTAGTACATTCTAAGAAAAAAAAAAAAGGTTAAAATAAAGAAGGGAAAAATAAATTATTACTACTAAAATGGGAAAAAATGGGTAAGAATTGACAAAAAATTACATAAACAGTGCCCCCTCTAAACAAATAGTAAATGAACAAATTTTCAAATTTTCGATTTTGTGTATTACTTTGATATTCCTGTTTGAAATGACCTTCAGGATAAGATGTATTTTAATTTTTACAAAAACAAAAACGTTTTATCTTAGTTACATGAAATTGCTTAAAAAAGCAGTGATTGATAAATTTGAAGGTTACAACACTTCTACTGTTATTCAGACCATACAAAAAATATTTCAGAAAATTATTTAAAAAACATTTTGAGAAATCACTGCTGTCGTTTGAGCTTTCCGAAAAAAAACACATTTCGAGTAAAGCTCATTTTAAATTTTGACATCATATGCAATGTAATGGCATCTGCTTTCACTAAAACACTTGTAGTTTTTGCTCTAATGAACGGAAAATAAAAACTTGGTATATTTATAAAGTTAATAAGATGGCCTATAAAAAAATTATCAATTTAAAAAAAATCATGATTTTGGCATAGTCGGATACCTTAAGTAGCTTCACATAGGAAAATGTTTTGTTAAGGGGTGTTGGAAAGCTAAAATTTTATTTTTTTGACAATTTGAGAATTTTACATTTTCAAATTGTACAGATTTTAACCTTTCTAAAAATACCTTACTTTAGCCTCTAGGGTATTTAGAAGCCCTTAAAACTTATTTTTAAATAATCGTTGAATTCGGGCCACGCCCATTTTAATGGCGAAAATTGTAAACAAATTACTTTGTTTTTGATTAAAAGTGTAACGACTATTTTAAACCAAAACATGTATGTTTTATTTTAAATTGAGCCTTTTATTTTTTATTTCCTAGCCGATTAGAAGTATCACTGTATACATTAAAATCAATTTATCTCAAAATGTAGATTTTATTGTGCGATGTACCTTTTCTGAGAAACTACTGTTCACAAGTATGCAAATTTTTTTATGAATTATTTATAAAGATGTCTAATACGTACTAAAATGAGCTTTTGGTAAAAAACTCAAAAATTTAATTTTTGCAAATTTTTTAAGTAAAAAATGGGTCAAATTTCGCAATGTTTGCTAAATATTTCATAATTTATTAAAAAATTTAAAATGAGCTAAAAGCTCATTTTAGTATAATGAGAGAGGTGTACTTTAATAGTATGAAAAATTTCAAGCATATACATAAAACAGATTTTGAAAAAAGGTACATCGAAAACAGTCAATTTAACATTGTCAGTATAGAGAGAGAGAGGTTTCCAACTCCCCTTAAAAACAGGATATTGAAGAGAGTAAAGCGAGACTTTACAGAAGATGAAACATCTCTAGTGAGTAGGCCTTATCTTAAACTGAGATTCATGAACGCATTATATTTTATATATGCAACTTCGTATATAAAAATGTTTTATATACGAACACTTGCATAGAATGTGAACGTTTCACATTAAATTCAGCTTTATTATAAGGCGTCGATTTAAATAATTATCAGATAAAAATACTGATAGATTACTCACAAATACTAAAAACAAATATCCAAAAACTCTGAGAAACGGAATGATTAGCTGAATGGATTTCAGAAGTAGTAAATTATAGTCTCAAAACAAAAATATATATATTAAACAAATAATAATACAATAGCATGCAAAAAATCGTGCCTTAACTGTAAACATGAAAAAAAAGAAAGAGCAGAAAGGTGCGTGTAAATTTCTCTGCTATCTTTAACATGCCCTCAAAAACCCTCAGTATTATTATGGGGTTTCCTACAGATATAAAACCTCGAACTAGATCAAAGATTCTTTCAAAAGTTTTGAAAGAGATGTAAATTTTGATTATCGGGAAATTACCATTGCATAATGAATCTCAGGGATGCAATTTATATATACTCCATACTTAGAAAATGAAGAATCCTAACTAAAGGGTGTTTTTTTAGAGGTATAGAACTTTAAATTGCAATAAAACAACGATGCATTATTCGATTGACAGGAATTCTTTTTTATTCGAAAGATAAACTTGTGGCATTACATTTTAAATATGATTTTTGGCATATGACTGCCACGGCTGGCTCGGATGTAGTCCAATCTGAACGTCCAATTTTCGATGACTTTTTCCAACATTTGCGGCCGTATATCGGCAATAACACGGTGAATGTTGTCTTCCAAATGGTCAAGCGTTTGTGGCTTATCCGCATAAACCAATGAATTTACATAGCCCCACAGAAAATTGTCTAGTGGTGTTAAATGTCAAGATCTTGGAGGCCAATTCACAGGTCCAAAATGTGAAATTAGGCGGTCACCAAACGTGTCTTTCAATAAATCGATTGTGGCAAGAGCTGTGTGACATGTTGCGCCGTCTTGTTGGAACCACAGCTCCTGGACATCATGATTGTTCAATTCAGGAATGAAAAAGTTAGTAATCATAGCTCTATACCGATCACCATTGACTGTAACGTTGTGGCCTTCATCGTTTTTGAAGAAGTACGGACCAATGATTCCACCAGCCCATAAAGCGCACCAAACAGTTAGTTTTTCTCGATGTAGCGGTGTTTCGACATACACATGTGGATTAGCTTCACTCCAAATGCGGCAGTTTTGTTTGTTGACATGGCCATTCAACCAGAAGTTCGCTTCATCACTAAACAAAATTCGCTTATGAAAATCGGGAACAACGGCAATCTCGTTTTGGGCCCATTCTACGAATCTACGCCTTGCTTGATCATATTTAAAATGTAATGCCAGAAGATTATCTTTCGAATAAAAAAAAATTCATGTCAATCGAATAATACATTGTTGTTTTATTGCAATTTAAAGTTTTATACCTCTGAAAAAAACACCCTTTAGTTATGCCTATCAAGAGCGTAGCAGTGTATTAAGAGAATATCATAATGTCCCATCATTAGGTACTTATGATGTGTTTAAAATGTTAAACAAAATTTAAAAAGTGGATGAGCTATTGTATGCATCCATATACGCATTGCTCTTTGAAACTAGTAATTAATCTTTTGCGGCTCTTTGAGAAACTAAAAACGGTAAGAAATGGAATTTAATTGTCGAAGACTACTCAATGGAAACTCATATACTTTCTGTTTAAACTAATACGGCAATGGTGGAGAGTGTTATGACTTTAAGGGAAAAATGGTTTGCAACTTCTACTAGAGAACTAAAGGAATTGGTCGAGAAACAAGATGAACGTAAAAAATATAGCAGTAGAAAAAATAACGATACCATCTAAAGTTAAACATAGTAATTTTGTTTAAGTAATACACTGCTGGACAATTGCTTAGGACGGATAACACTATCATCCATAGCAACCACAAAATGAAAGGAAGCAAAATGGGGAAAATTAGAATAAGTGCGGGATATTAGTAAGAAGAAGTATGAGTATGCAAATTTTTTTCCACCTCTGTTCATCACGTGATAGCGTTCATAAGAGCTTTAAAGGTTTTGACGCGTGTGGACAGTTGTCGTTTCAAGTCAAAGTTTTACAGAAAATATTTAATAGACGAACTAAAAATTTTTGGCATGTCTTCCCGACATCACATAGATGATTTTATACGTGGCCGAATTATTGGAAAGATCGAAGAAGGGCGAAAAATAACAGATGTTTCCAGGGAGTTCGACATCACTCACAGCTTTGTTTCACGGCTGTGGAAGTCATTTAAAACTACTGGAATGTGTAGTAGACGGCACGGGGGAGGTCGTGTTAGAAGTACGACGCCTACAGAAGACAGATATATTGTCCTATCAGCAAAAAGGAACAGGCACACCACAGCTCAGCAGGTGGCAAATTAGTTTCTTGCTGCCTGAGGAAAGCAGATCTCCCGAAAAACTTTTTGCCGGACGTTTGAGGGGAGGAGGACTATACGCACGCAGACATGTTGTATGTGTCCCATTGACCAGACAGCACCGTACTGCCCTTTGGCAATGGTGTCGTGAGCATCACAATTAGACTGAACAGGACTGGGCATGCGTACTATTCTCAGATGAGAGTAGGTTCAGTCTGTCATCGAATTGTAGACGCCAACTGATCTGGCGCTAAAGTGGTACTGCTTATCGTCCAGAAAATATCCAGGAAAAGAACCGATATCCGACATTCAGTATCATGGTGTGGGCCGGCATCATGATCAATGGCCGCACGCGCCTACATGTGGTTGCGAATGGGACTATGACGGGCCAACGATACATTGATGAAGTTCTACTTCCTCGTGTTCGTCTTTTCCGTGGTGCTGTCGGTGATAAATTTGTTTTTATGGACGACAACGAAACATGTCATCGAACACTCGCTGTTCAGGATTGTCTAGACAGCGAGGGTATTCAACGTCTCGTATGGCAATCGCGTTCTCCAGATCTAAACCCCATTGAAAATGTGTGGGAGGCTTTAGGGAGCAAGTTGCTGGTCGAAACTATCATCCGACAAACAAGAACACCATCATCCGTGCGCTCACAGAGGAATGGGATAAATTGCCTCAACAGCTGCTGGATAATGTTGTGCAAAGTATGGTACGACATGTGGAATGTTGCATCACACTCCATGGTGGATATATGATGTACTGATACCTTTCTTTAAGGTGCAGGTTGACTTTTAGATGCATTGTTCCATTTCTCCGTACGCAGATCAAATGAACATTTTTTTTTCTTTCAGATGTTTCACGGCTTTTGTACTTTCCAGAACAATAAATATTCTTTATTCTAATGTCTGAACAGTGTGGCAACTATATTTTATCCTACTAGGCCTCATGTCTCGCTTAATGTTATGCTACGTAGCAATTTGTGATACGTCCTTAGCAATTGTACAGCAGTGTTTTACTTTCCGTTGACAAAGCTGCAAGCTCTTAACTCTTGCAGCAAGCAAAATTTATAGCAAGTCAAGGTGGGCGAAATCAACGATTTCCAAATTCTTATATTTTAGCCGGCATGAATATCTTGTTTAATTCTTTAGGTTGTATTTCTACATTCTTACATAATTTCCTCGAAATTGGTCTGTCTTCGAGACGTGTTGTCCTTGCTTAGAAATAGACAACCAAGGAAAGATGGAGGTATTAATACATGCCTCAATCCTGTTACAGACTACGAAAAATAGTTTTCTATTGCAAGGAGGAGACAACCAATCCAGAAATACATCCATTTCTCCGAGAACTTACAGAACAAGTAACACGTGATACCAATGCGTAGTTAAAGGTGACACTCAGCACACTGAAAGAGATTTTTCATTCGCGTTGATAGAATAGAATGGCTTGGCAGAATAAGCGAAAAAAGTGTACCCAAGTTGTAAATTCTTCAATTCGAATATATATACATATATTGGTACGAATATTGGGTAGTTAGTTCTTACTTTTATCATAAAAAGAATAATGTAAGCCTACGTCCTTAATATGTCAATATCGTTTTTGTTGCATTTTTCTTATAATAAAATAATCGCAAGCAACGTCATTCCTTAGTATATAATGGAGTTTCAAAAGGAACTTGGGGTTACAAACAAGTGAGTATCATTTTTACTGTCCAAATTTGGCGACATGGTGACAATGTGGATACTTATGGAAATTATTGGAGAAATCTACGTTTATGGTTTTCGCAAATTTTTCGAGAAAAATGATGGAAGGTAGCCGTGAAGACTATACATAGCACTCACTTGCTGAAAAGGAGTTACAAGTACTTTAGCTGTTGAAGTTTTCACTTACTTACTACCGAGACGTTGCTTGTGGATAGTCGTTAACGTTAAGTACCTGTATTTTTAGATATTGTGTGAAAAGCGTTGTAGAAGATATGGAAACTTTCTGGAACTTATTGTGCAAATTGTACTGATGCATTCTGTACTTAAGGATTATTTTCGGCAGTAAATTGCATCGCTGTTGAAGAACTGTTTTGTTCTTTAGCATAAAGTCCACGAACGCCGATGTGCTCAACAATACTTATCACTGATACATTTTCAAATAACCAAATATAAAATTAAATCAATAATTGCTCCACCAAATCACACAAGTTGAAAATGTAATTTATACTCAGAACCCAGTGAAGTAAAAGCGAAAATTTATCAAGAAATTTATATTTCTAATTTAAAGAAATATAATCTTTATTTTTCATAAAAACACTTGAAAATTAAATATGTGTTACCATTTTTATTATATTTGATTTTTTATTTGAAAGTATACAGTATATATATTTATGTCATAAAAATAATACTTGCTTTTTTTTTCCATCTTACTTAAGTAACAAAGAAGGCTTAACTTAAGGAAGGAATTCTTTCTCCGTTTTCTTAAGATTTCACAATCTCATTACACTGATTTTAACTTAATAAAAATTCACATATATTTTTTTCTTACCAAACTCAAGCAATGAAGTCAAGTCACGTTTTTCTCGCTTTTCTTTCAATTTCTTTTGTTTTACCTTCTAAAATGTTTTGACAGTTCGGTTAACAAATTTATCTTTCACAGACACATTCTTTTCACAAATCATGGTATGTATTGCCAATTTTATGTCGAAAAGTTATTTCTTCTGATTAATTGTTTGCGCATTTTTTTGCGTACTAACATAATACTTATTTACTTACGTACTATCGCAACTGTGCCACCTTTCAAGACAACTAGCCAAATCGGCAACTCCGATTTTGCATGTGTCGTATGTGCTGATTTCGGAACCACGTTCTTCTTTTCATACTCCATATTCAGTGATTCTATTTCTAACCATTCTTTGATATGATAAGCTCGAATAATAAAATGTTGATCTGCCTTAACAGGTTTTTTAAGGAATAAAATTTAATTACAAAATTTAAATTCAAAATAAATTAGAATGAAATGAAATTATATAATTAAATTATTTTTCAGTTCTACTATTAGCTCACACCTTCTCTATATTTATTTATTTAACTTGGTGTAATTTTCAATCGTTATTAAAATAAATTTTAAAGCGCTCAATTAAGATGAAATTTTATATACATAATTATTTTGGATGGCAATACGTAATTTAATTATAATTAATAAAAATTAATTGATTAAAACTAAATATTTAAAGAGTTGCAAATACAGCCACGATGGCATTATTTTTGGCGACTTAGTGACCATTTTGGCTACCGGTGTCAAAACTTGGAAAGGTTTTTTCTCACATTTTAAAGCACTCATTTGAGCTGAAATTTTCTATATACTATTGTTTTGGGTAAACATACGATAATTTAATTACAATTAAAGAAATTAATTGACTGAAACTAATTATTTAAAGAATTTCAGATACAGCCACGTTGGTTTTATTTTCAGCGACTTGGGTAGAAACTTTAAAATATTTTTTTTCTCACTTTTTAAAGCATTCAGTTGAACTGAAATTTTATATACACGATTATTTGGAGTGACAATATGATACTTTAATGATAATTAATAAATACTAATTACCACTTAATGTTGTGATTCTGTAATATGTATATACTTTATATTAATTGTAACTGTATAATAAAAAGTAGGTAAAATATATAAAATTTTTCTTTGTTGATCTAAGAAGAAATTGAATTACTTTTTTTTATTTTTATATTTCTTGTTTTCTTTTATTTATTATTAATTACTCATCATTTTTCACAAATTCTTTTTCGATTACTCTCTACATATTCCTGTCAGCGTATTCCAATTTTAGGATTAGAGTAGTTTTATTCAATGTCGCCAATATAGATGAAATAGTTCAGAAGTACCATTTTTTTATAATCACCATCAAAAGTAATTAGGTAAGTAATTTATATTGTTTTAAAAAACTAAGATCAAAACCCAAAAGCAAATTTTGAATGATACAGGATTTTTTACTAAAATCCAGTGAAGGATGCTAATAAACACGTTTTATGCATTAATAGGCAGTTTAAAAAATAACTGGATACTTCCAATAAATTTTTAATTTACTTTCTAACTCAAAAAACCTTATTATTATCTCTTTTCTTTAAACGAATTTTAATTCCCACTTGTTGAAGTATTGGAATATTTTTCAGATATTTTATACACTCATAATATCTAAGATTAAATTTTGTGTTTCCTAATTAAGTCTGCTTAGATTCCTGCACCTATTAATAATTCATGTAATATAACTTACCGTAAAAAAATACGTGCACTTTTAACACAAGAAAGAAGAACGAAATTTAGGGTGCGCGTTATACGTCGGGTACAAAAATGGAAGCTTTAAAAATAAGAAAGAGATGATCTTATAGAAAAAATTAGGCATTTACGTAGACAAAAATACTGTTTATTTAACAGAAATGACATTTCTTATGAATATACTGAACTGTAATTCTATAGAGATATTTTATATATATATTTTTCTAAAACTTTGAATAAAAAATACCTCAAATAAGTCACTGTAAAACATAACGATATTGCTCACGTACAATTCAATTATCCTCGTAAAAAATGGGCTGCGCGATATACGCGAATATTCCTAAAAAAAAAAAAAATGCAACTTGAAAGTATAGGTCCGCTTTATACGACTGTGTGCTATTAAAGCCAGAATTTACGGTATGTGTAAAATTAAGATGCAAATTAAATTCATTGATAATGAAATGATAATTTGAAAAAAATAAAAAAACACACGCAGAATGCATTTTTTTTTTTAAAAAAAAATCATGAAAACGTTTACTCAAAGTTTTTGGCATTTTAATACTTACTCTCGAGTAATGTGTAAAGTAATGCATGATAAAAGATGCTATAGCTTTTTTAAAGCTCTTATATCCTTTAGCCAGTTCGGGAACTTAGAGGTAGCATGCCGCCTTGTTAATCTAAGGTTGCAGGTTCGATCCCGACTGGAATCGACAGATTTTCAGTTTGTGAAAATCATAGGCACGCTTACAATAGGATTATGTGGCAAGTACAAGATTTGATTTGGCAAAATTAAGGGCTGTTGGAGAGCTAAGATCTTACTTTTTTGAGAACTTGAGATTTTCACATTTTCAAAACGTATAGATTTTAACCTTTCTAAAAATACCTTACTTTAACATCTAGGGCGCGAACAATGAAATAACTTTCACACTTGGGAACATACCGTGTCCGCAAAGGCTTAGCTGCCAAAATACAAAGATAAAAAACATATTCTTAAATTAATAGGCCCAAGAATAATTTTTTGAATTATTATATATTACAATCTTTCTACATGAATTTTTCTTATTCATTATTAGAATTAAATAAATTAATATATTTATATAAGTAAAAAAACTCCTTTATAATTCGATTATCACAAAATACGGAATGCTAATCCAAAAGATTAATTAATCGCTTATTTAAAAGTACCGTTTTCTTTTTTAAGATAAAAAAGTTTGCTCTATTTGTAGTAAACAGCACATAAAAACAAAAATCAAAATTTAATTAACTACATGAACAACATCGATTATTATATAAAATAAAAATATCTTAAATAAAAATAGTAAAATTCTCGATAATTGCTTATATGCACATAATGCTAAGAAGTACATATGTTTTTAAAATATTTGAAAAATAAATAATGAAAAGAGCTGGTTTTTCGCAGATCGATATAAATAATTTACAAAATCAATATGTAAAAAATTAAAAAAGAAATTATTTTACCATATAACTATTAATGTTCTTTTATCATCATTTATAACAATTATACTAAATGTATACAAAAGCTTATTTTGATTTACTATATTTTATTTTCATATTTTCAAAAGTAATTATCAATTTTTTCCTACTTTTCAACATAAAGCAATTAATCTTTCATGCGAGTAACTTTCTTTGAAGAAGTTTTGCATGAAAGAAAAACTCCTCAAAACTTTATAAATTTAATATGAAATAAGGAATACCTAATATGCAATAAGATAATAATGTTTTTTTAACCCTTAATCTACCGTCGCTACTTAAAGTACCACTTACTTTAAAATTACAGAATAACAATTTTTACGAATACTCTGACGATACTTAGCAGGAAAATTCTTTCAAATCCACTCTTACAAGATATAGGGTGACGCAGGTTATATGATGAGTATTTTAGCGTGCAAGGCGAATAGTCTTATAGCAGAAATTACATTTTCAACTGACGGCGTTTTCAGCGGTTGGAAAGATTTTTTTTTGTTTCGAATAAATAGTTAATGCCATAAGGTAAGTGTCTTATTTTTGTATGTTAATGAATATCTTGGAAAACCATTTGACTATTTATTTTGTGAACAGTGTACATAATTAGTTTTACAATTTAATATCTTTAATTTATTAATTAGCTCTAATGGATTAAATTTCCCATTGTTGAGTATTTCGTATCTGTATATCCCATAATTTTTGAAATAGTTATTCAAAAAATATTGCATGAAAAAAAACAGCAGTAAATCATAATATGGTAGATAAAGGGTTAAATATATACGTGGTTTAATTATATTAGCTCTGAAACAGTAGAACTGTTGGCCATTTGGCGAGGCCAATTTTTTTGGCGAATAGAAGAGGTAACCAAACTACAAATACGTGTCAATAGGTGTTTCTAGAATACAGTTTTTGAAAGAAAATAAACAAAAATTAATCAGAAATACAAAAAAATATATTTAAAGCTATCAATAACGGATTAAAATATAATTTTAAATTTTTAAAAAAAGATTTTAAGTGAATTTGAAACTAGAAAATTAATGAAAAATGCTTATCTGTGCTAAGTATCATAATCATTTCCCATTTCGTTTCAAGTCCTAAAAATGAATAAATAGAAACACCTAAGCCATAATTTTCAGCCACACTGCTTAGGATAATTTGAAGGATCAATTTCAAATCATAAAAATACGAGATAGCAAATAATTCCAATAAAAATTCCGAATAAAAGTTTCTGAAGTTTTGACGAGATCAATGTGAAAATACTAAATTAAAAGGACGAAATAAAAGTTGGAATTGTTGCTTTGAAAATCGTTTGTCTTTTGAAAAATATCCGCAAATCTTAAATAACGAATAACAACTAACTAAAAAACACGTGACCTTATCTACATAAGTTCCTTAATACAAAAGATGCCGCATTATACAGTTTGCCAAAATAACATTGTTATCTCACCATGATATCCAAGTGCGTTGACAACCTATTCTACTTTTCAACCAAATTGCATAGGCGAAGAGATTGATTCATTCTACGCCAGTTACCTGCTTTGTAAAATTAATTATCTGGTAGAACCAAATTAGATAATTGTTACTTAATTAACATAGTCAATTCTGCTCGAGACTATTTGTGACTATATACGCATGCGATAGGTTTAAAAAAGAAGATTTTAAAATAATAAATCTTGCAACCATTGTATTGAATAACTATGCTTTTTAAGGTACAAAAAAGTGAGTTATTTTTATTTTAATTAAATGCAATATCATTTAATTTGTAAAGTATATCTTATTATATAAGGTGTCCGAAACGTGAGCCAACAACTTCAGAAATTAAATATAAATAAACAAAGATTTTACTTACATACATATATTTTTATGTTCCATAAAGAAAGAGGATTAAAGACTATATTTAATGAAATGCAAAATAGATGGCGCAGCACACATCTCCATTTTTCACCCTTCTTATTTCAAATTGCTTTTACCGGAAGAACAATCGCAAGTGATTGCATGGTTTACCAAATTTAAATCTGCAACACATGCAATGTTTAAACGGTTCACCTCCTCACTGGGGTTTGAAGGTGATAAACAGTTTTTTGGGTGATTGATAGGAGGCAAAATTTTAGTAACCTTTAGCCACCCAGATCTCTAGATGTAACACCTTTGAACTTGTTCTTGTAGGAATACAAACAAAAACAATGATTCCAATCTTTAATTAGTAACACTGATTGAATAAAACGCCGAATTAGAGTGGTCATTCAAATTTTTTGATCCAACAATGCTTCATAGAATGTGGCTGAAAGACTATGTGCGCTACTAATGGTGAGCACATTGAAATCGTACAATAATACATTGTAAAAAAATGTTTTCTTTATAGAACAAAAAAAAAAAGTCGTAAGGAAGACTTTATTTTTTAAATTCATATTTAAATGTGTGTAGTCATATTTTTGAACTAGATGCAGGATAAAATATTAAATAACTTTATTTTTAAAAAGATTTAACATGTATATGTTATAAAAAATAAACCTTACCATATGGTAACTAAACACTATTTTAAGTAAATAGACTTCAGGGTTGACTTCCAGAGAGATATATATTATTATTATAAGTTAAACACCATTTTAAAAATCAATGTTTCATCGCTTCGAAATAAATTTAAAAATACGTAAGGATTATATGGTTTATTAGTTCATTATTTATAATTATATATTTGAATGATTAAATATATTTTAATCTAATTATATCAAAACTAGATCCTGTGTAAAACTACCAAGAACATTTATTTTAAATCAGAAATAATATTTTATACATATTCTAGAAAACTGAAGTTTTAATGTCGTATTTAACACCGTTATTTTATCAAACGACTTCAGCTGACTTCTAGTGAAATGTATATTACATTCTAAAAGTCTATTGAAATTCCCTGATTTTTTTTCTCAGGCATGATCAATAAAATATATCATGACAATATCCTCCAAATTCTCCCAAACATTCTAACTCTAGCTCGCGTGAGTTCGATAATGTAAATCAGCAATAAAAGTCAAAACCACGTAGTTTCCTAGTTCGAATTGTAAATTTAGCCTTTTACTTGTCTCGAAAATCATTGACGCTCTGAAAAAGAAAAAGTATCGCAAGAAAATATTTTATTGAAGTCTGATATAAGGTTCCAGCTCTCTTTACTTATTTATTTAAAAAAAAATTGGGAAAATTTATTGGTTAGATTATGTTATTGGAAAAATAATTGGAACTCTCTTACGTATTCAATAAATCTTTAGACTAAAAATTATGGTCTGTTACTGAAAATATAAACAAAATATGTCGTAAATTAAGCTAAAATAAATTGTATTATTAAGATTTATAACTGTTCTTTACAACAATTTTCTTTTTGGTTACATCATATTCAACGCAATTTTTTTTAACCCATCGTTTTCTCTTGCATTACACGAGCACTTAACTTTGAGGAATTTTGTATTTTTCTTTGTCATGAAGTTTAGAAGGAAATTTCTTTAAAATTATTACTGCAAAAACAACTATGACTGTCAAATATATATTTCAGAAAGCAAATATATTTTTAATATAACTTTAAATGGAGAGAAAAGCCATCAAACATAGTGTATGCAACAGTTATACAGGGAATGATGGAAGTTAATTTATGATTAAATATTATACACTAAAGGAGAAAAAAGTCTCAACTCCAAAAAAAAATTGTTGTACGGTATTGAAATTTGGACAATGCAATTGTCTAGTTATGTTTAATTAATGAAATAATTTAGCTCACATCTTCAGAAATACATTTCAGATGTAAAAAGCTGTGTAACAATAATAACAGGTTAAACTTCCAGAATTTTAAAAGCATGCATTGGCACAGGTGCCGAATGGCACTTTGTGGAATGGAGTTCCATCCTTGTTGTATACCATACATGCTCAACTGCTGACAGATCTGGTTATCTTGCAGGTCAAGGTAACATGTCAGCACTCTGTACAGCCCGTTGCTTTACAACAGTTGTGTGTGAGGGTAAACTCCTCATTGTTGATGTTCATGAATGGCAGTACTACAGGTTGATTTACCAGACTGCCGTTCAAATTCGCAGTTTGTATGTTTGGGATAACCAAGGGAATACCTCTGCTGTTATTTTAATCTTCATTCCAGACCATGACTCTAGTGTGACTATGCGCAGATATTTTGGTAGCCTGCCTCCTCCCGACCAACCACGGCAATCACTGGCACCAAGATAGATCCTGCTTTCTTCATAAAACACAACAGAACTCCTCTTCATCCTCCAATGCGCTCTGGATTGACTCCACTGGCGTCACAAATGACAATGGCTTGACTAAGACACCTTGTTGTACACTACACGCTACATGGCGCCTGGATTGGACCTGTCCTTTAAACAACTAATTTCTAACATTTCATTGTGTCATTGTGGTACCAACTGCAGTTCAAATTTCTGCCGTAGATGAAGTATGGTGTGCCACAGTGGTACGTCAAATTTGGTGGTCTTCCCTCTCAGTAGTGCTACGTGGCCGCCTGGAACCCAGTCTTTTGGGAGCAGTACCATCTCTTAAACAGTGCTCCTAACAAGCATGCACATTGGACACATTTCTGTTATGTCTTTCTGAAATGTCGTGGAGAGAAAATCCACCTTCTCGTAGCCCTTTTACATGACCTCGTTCAAACTCGGTTAGCTATTGATAAGGGTTTCTTCGTTTATTTAAAAGCGTTCTTGGCTTACATAATTTCAGTACATAAAATTTCACAGACAGGTAATACTCACGAACGTTACAGCATGCATTTAAAGCAACCCTGATTAAGAAATTCTGAGGGGCACTACTAGCGCCACATTTAAGCGCGAAATTTAAATCAATGTCATCCTCCAGATGTATAAATCCGCCTACCAAATTTCGTTTCTTTAACAAAATACTATCTTGGCAGTGGGATTTTTTTACAGTCAGTGTATGTAAAAAAATCAACATTTAAATTTTTTCTATCGATGGAAATTATTTAGTTTATGATGGTCATGTGCCCTCCAAGACATCGTGTTATATGTATTTTTACTTTACAAGCCTAACAGGAAATATCGTTTTAATCAGTCTTACCTAATTTTAAACTACCGCATTTTTACGTTTCAAAATAATTGGAGGAAATATTTCGTCACACATTCAGTTTGATAAATCCAGGTCGTAAATCCTTGCGTACCAGACTGTGATACGGACGAGGTAGCCGAGTGTTACAGATATCGGATCGTGGTTGGCATTGTCATGAGTTCGACCACAGTACCCCTAAATACCCGTCATGTAGGGCAGTGATGAATCTGTAGAGAGCTGAAACATCCCCGCGTTGGTGTGTTGTGGTAGTTAGGAGAGAGGGGTGCCAGCTCAGGAGTCGCCCACGTCACTTGTCATTGGTTCAAAATTACGTGGTTTGTAGCTAAAAGTCCTCGTGTAGCTGAACAGTGCGACGTTAATCTTCACTTACTCACCAGACTGCGCTTTCTAGTATTGGCAGAAATCCCAGATTTCGTGGGACACTGACCTTGACGTTACGACGCACATTTTATTTTTTCTTTTGATGCAAACTAAGGCTCATGTTCATTCGTGTTTCGTTTAAATTTCTAAATTTTGTGTAACTATTTTTGCTGTATATTTTTACTTTTTGTTGCCAATACGACATCCTTGGTGTGATTTGACGAAAGTGATACTGAATGAGAATGTTTGTCGGAAATTTAGTAATAAGACACTGATGTTGATATTGATTTATCTATTTGTGATGAGAGATTTGAAGAAACATGAACAAAAATCCCAATACACTTATGTAACTCATGTGAAAAAATGTTTTGCTCCAAGGAGCACATCAAGCAACTTCAAAGAGATTTCTATTTTTATTCTAATTTTTATATTTTTTCAAATTTTTGTAAATCATACATTTTGTAACTTAACTTTTGTAATTTTAAATGCAATCATAATAATGAAATTCTTCCTTAAAATGTTTCTTGTGCCGGTTACACTGGTTGCACACTTTAATAAGCAATGTATCCACACGTGGTTTTAATGAGAATTTGCCCTACACGCAACATGTATCCACTAGTGGTTAGATGGTACGCAATGGGTTATCTAACGGAAATCATATGATTCTCAAAGCTTCCGGTTGGGCAAGATATAAGAGCTAAGATCTGCAGAACGTTAAAAAAGAAACATTTTGTCCTTTGTCTTTGTGTTGCTGCTATTTGTTTTGTCACTTTAAATGTGTAAAATAAAAAGATAGAACTAAATTTGAAACATACCATTATGAATGAATCGACTGCAAAAATGTTTTAACTTTAATAAAAAATGGCACACATTTGCACATGTATTTTTAATGAGTGGGTTTTGATTTATTTAAATAATTATATCAAAATGGAAGTCTCTCTATTTATAATGAATTTGCAATAATATATGAATTATTTTTGTAACATGTTTGTTGTTATAAAAGTTGATTTGAAATAGCAGTAACAAATACATAAAGTGAACCTTTACAAATATATCGATTATGACCGAAATTCGTTATATTTCATTTCATACATACTACGGTGTATTTGACGTCCGGTCAAAATCACTATTTCTAGTGAAACGTTGGTCATTTATCTCCACAAAATCATCTTTTTATAGAAATGAAAATTCCATTGAGGTTGTTAAGCGGAAATACTATGTATTCTAAAGAATCTTATTTCAGATTTTTTTTATCAGTTCTTCCGAAGAAAATGAAGAAAAAATCTTGCAAATTTACCTTTTTGTTTAAAAAATGTATTTGACAGAAATGTATTTGTAACAAAAATACAGGTTCCTGGCAGAAAACTTAAGCAGATTAACAATACTGATAACATTCTTCAATCTACATAAGAAAAAAACGTAAATCATATTGATATAAATAATGAACTGTTTTATTATATTGAATTCTTACCCCCAATATGTTTTTTAATTCTATCTAAAAATATTTATTTTATTTTATTGAATTCTTCACAATAAGTAGAATTTTATTTTATTGTAAACTTTTTACTCCACGCGTAAGCTTATTTTAAAATGTATAATAAATCACCTTGCCTTAAGTCTGAGGCTGAAAAGTAATGCATACTGCACGCTTTTGTATACTGACGGAATGCACTAGGCAGTTTTGTAATACAGGAAAATATGTTAAATAATATCATATGAATAATACATAACTTAGAGAGAATGTTTTTGCAAGATTACATTGCATATGTATTTTCGATGTAATTTCTATATCTACTTTAAAAATATAATTCGTTTTAAATTAGCTAAAGCATATGGAATATTCTAATTTTTGTGATAGTGCTGAAGAGAAAAAAACATGTTGGAATTGTTGTTGTTTTTTCTTTTAATTGTTTTATTACTTTCTTTGTTCTTAAACAGTTATCCCATCACTTGGAATGCAGCGGTGTCTTACCCATTTTCAATTAACCTGTAAGAAAATTGATTTATTGAGTGCTTGATTTAATATCCTCGTCTTGTGAAATAATTGAGATATATATAGATTATATTGCTATTTAAAGATATCTTAAGTACGAAATTAGAGCACTTGGGATGAAATAGTGATTGTAAGATGTAATAATGAATTGAAGATTATATGTTGGTTCGATTAGAATTTGGGAGTTAAATTGAGGTTTACTAAACTATTCTGTTAAGTGTTATATAAATTTTTATTATTATTTGTTAGGACACATGGTACTTTTCATTCACGTTGCTATTTGTCTTAAGACATTTTGCTTAGAAAAAATAAAATTATTAAATTTCACACTATGTCTTGGTGTCGCTTAGGTGGCGTAGTTGGTTAGACGTTATACTAAAATTTGTCGCATCGAGACTAACCTAAACCAGTGGATTTTTATGATGCAAAAAATTTGACAGAGGCATTATATGATGTGGTATGTAAAAGATGCCTAGAGGGCCTGTTTGGCGTGATTGCTTTTGGCAAAATTAAATCCTTAGTGAGCTTTTATTTCGGCATAGATTTGGTGCCTCCCTCTGCTTAGGAAACCTGACACCAAACTTACATTGTAGCAAATATTATCTATTTCAATGGTGCCGCACTTAAAAGGAATACCAGTCTCCGGGAAATATACTAGGTAAGCAATGGTAAATATACAAATTATCTGACCTGTTAAAAATACATTCCCTCTTAATATCTAATAACGCGAATTTAGAAATCACTTTTGTGCTGTTTTAAATAAGTAATTTCTTCATCTTAGATCAATGTTTCTTTTAGAATAATCTTCTTTAAGAAATTTCCCTCGCATTTTTTAGTTTCTTTCAAAATAAATTTCATCTAAAGTCAATGCTATTTAATTTAAAAACAATATATTCTTATATAATGAAAAATAAATGCAATAAAATGCTTTTGTTATCTTTATAAAGCAATTTAATTCTAGTTTACTGTATGAAAAATAAAGGGATTTTGCAAGTGGAAATGAGATCTGTTTGTCACCAAGAGTAGTGGGAAAGTAAATAATAGTCTTATAGGAATCCTCCGTTTCACCTGTTTTTGGTTCGGAGGCTAATTGTCCAATATTAATAATTCAAATTCTTTTTCAAATGAGAGAAATATTTATATCACAATAATTTTATTTTTATATATAATATATATATATATATATAAAGCATTGATTACTATTATACAATTCTGAAAAACATGTATGTGTCTTGTTTTAACGATAAAATTTTTTTACACACCTTAGAAATGATATAAAACGACTTTATAAACTGTATTCTTCTTTCATTTCTATATAAACGCATTAAATAACATGAAAATATTTATCACACAAATATAATATAAATACACAATCATTTTTAAATTTCTATAGCGATATTTTTGTTATAATTTATATATTCTTGAAGCTAAAACTTTTACATGTATCACCTGAAAATTAATTTTATGTATCCCATTTTCCCTTAAACGGAAAGGTTTTTAGGAAAACCTAAAGAAATTTTGGAAGGACGGTGGCTGAATAAAAAATATTGCAACGGAAACTTAAAAATGTTAAGTTTTGCAAGCCACTCATTTGTTATTAAAGAAATTACACTATTCATTACATCAACTGTATCCATATATGCAAATGAAGCGCCTTAATATTTAATTCATGACCGACATCGTTAAAATGCCAGTCTTTAATCTTTCTCTCCCATTAAGCGCGATGTAATTCCTTCCATTAATTAACGGTATTTCAAGGTTTTAATATTTAATTGAATATTTAATATTTAACCAAAATTAATTAATTCAAGGTTAAGCCTATGTTATATGAATTTCATATGAAAATGATTTAAATTACCTTCCAAAGTTATCCTCCAATTTTTATTAAAATCTATATTTTTACATTTCAGCTTGGAAACTTATTGAATTTGCGTTTTTACTTTTCTTTTAAAAATTTAAAATATTAATACAAAATGTGTATATTTTATAATAAATCCTTGAGATTTTTATCTAAAAGCGTTTGATATAATTATTCTTAAGAAAGTTTTCATTTTTGTTAAAAAATAATTATAACTAATTATTATAAGTGAGATTTATATACAGCTGAAAGAACTGCTCAAAATTGAGATTATTTTCTTCCAATCAACGGGGTTTGTCTTCGACCTACATCATAAACAAGATGGTGGAAAAGGTGGTAGCCTCGACTTCATTAAACGCATCATAAATTGCACATAATATTTTAATGGAATTTAGCATTTTAACGGTGTATAGTATTTTATTGCCGAATAATATTTTAAGCAGAATGGCACTTCATTTCTGTTTAAGATCTTCAATAAAAGTGTGAGCAGAATAAAAATAATAACATTGAATGTTCTCGTTTTCCGATGCAGAAAAATTGGCGAGTATATTTTCAGTGTGAAAATATAGCACCGCTGACGTCACAGCATGACATTTTGCTTACGACAGTCCTTCCTTTTCACTGCTACTGGAAATATTTTCCGAAAGGGTTGTTCGAAAGAGGTTCTAGTTTTTAAAAACTTGTGTATGTGTTGAGGCATAGTCATCAATTATGAACAGTGCAAATTATTAAGATAAGTATCAAATTTTGCATCTGTTACTTTTAATTAATAGGATAACCAGAGCAATTCTTTCAAGGAAATGTTTAATATTGGAAAATGACACTCTAAATTCTTTTACATATTTATATATCTGTTACCGGTACTTAAATTGGAACAGATAAAAAATACATATAGAAAAAGGTCATTTCTAATATTAAAACTTTATTTCAAAATCTTTGCTCTATAAGAGATCATAGGAGTCACCAATGATTAGTAAACTTGTGTTCTTGATTTAGTATTGTTAAAGTAACACAACTAACACAAATGGAATAGTACAAATACTGATAATTGTATGAGTGTAAATGTGTCTTTTTTTTTTTTATTGTATCAGAATATATATTTTGTTTTTTGCAACCTTTCAGCAAAAAATATTACTTTTTAAAAATAATATTTTACTTTCGAATGCTCGCCCCCACCACATAGGGTTATCACGCTCACCTAGTGGGAGGCGCTTCACTAATCAGAATCACTGTACTATTATGAATAACGAGTGAGTGAATATTAATGTCACACTGTTTAGCTACTATAGGGGTTTTGGTGACGGATATCGTAATTTTGAGTCATTGTCAAGTGACGAGGACAAAACATGAGCTGGCACCCCTGTCTTCTAATTATACACCCCACCAACGGGAGGACGTTTGAGTCTCGGCATATTTATGTTCATCGGTTTTCTATACTCGGCGGTTCGTCGGAGGTACTAGGCTAAATCTTAGGACACGCTGACCTTGAGATTGATTTTCCTATCAGAATGATGCAGACGTGAGTACCTTAGTAAGATGTGTGTGGACCAAGGACTCTAATGCATATTTTGCATTTGTCATCCATGTTTTTTACTTTCAAGAAAGCATTGGGGGATATTGTCCCACTCCTCTCTCAAGGCGGTTTTGAGCTCTTGCACTGTACGTAGAGTGATGTTTTTTCTGTGCAAAACGTTTTCCAAGAGCGTAGTAGACATATTCAATATCATTTAGGTCGTGAGAGTAAGCACGCCATTGCATAGGAAAATATTTTCACTTTGCAGTGTGTTCGATACCTCAACGCTTCTGGGTGGCCGCACATTATCGCTCATATAGAGAACGTCTGGACCTAGAACACCCCTATAAATACGAACACTATACAGAATAGTCTCTCTCTCGAATACCGTTGCTATGTAATGCTTCGTCGCTCAAAGATGTGAAGCGATGTTCTGCTGTTGAGCATGATGCCTGCCCACACCATCTCGCCTGGGCCGTACCGATCCCGATCCCAAACAAACTTTTGGACATCACGTGTTCCTCGCTCTCTCCGCAGTAATTGGTGGCTAGAATCGCTTTTCACACTGAAACGATATTTGTCGGAGAATATCAGTCTAAATTAACTTGGTGATTTCAACCAACATGCTTCATACTCCAGCGTAATCTCTCTCGACGATGATGTGGTTGAAGCGGGATGCAACGAACAGTCTTCCGTGTATAAAAACCAATTTGATTTAACCGGCATGAGATGGTTCATGCTGAAACATGCTTACTGGTAGTGATTGCAAGGATTGCAGCTATCTGGCGAGGAGTTAAATGTTTGTTCCTTTTTTACCACTAGGGCTACATAGCTATCCTCTAAAGGTGTAGTGTTCCTACCACGCTCTCCAGCATGCTTTCTCAAAGCATTTCCACCTTCAAGGCCTTCTTTAATCGCGTGATAGCAGTCTTTGATACCCACCATTGTAGTATTACAGTGGTGACACTTTGACCTACTTTCAGTCGTCCAAATGTTCGTTGACGATCGTAGTCACTCAATTGATGCCTTAATGACATTTTCTCTTAATTATTGCAATAACCAAATAGAATCTCTTATTGAAAAATTTGTATAACATCCAACACTATTTTCGTCAAACATCAAACAACATGAATTTCCTTATAAATTATTAGCTTATATGTGCTGTCTTTTGTACATATAACGTGTCTTGGTCTACCACACCCTCTGAATTTGAATTTACTTTTATTGGGCAGTAGCCTGAGATGCAGTTTTGCATAAATCACTTGTTACTTAGCAGTTGTCTAACTTTGTATTCTTTTCATTCGTATAGTGAGATTATTAGTGATAGTGTTTTTAAGAGATGGAATATGCCCATAGTTCTGAATTAATTCTCAACCGGGATTTTCTTTGTGTGAAGGTGGGAATTTTGCATTGAACGCAGGAATTTAGATTCTTGAAAATACTCGATAACCTGCAGGGATTGGCAAGGATATGTTAAATGAGAAGAAAAGAAAATGGGAAGATAATCCAAAAAAAAAAAGGAAATTATATCACTTTCCATTACAATATAATGCTTATATTAAACCATTCTTCAAATTGTGTGTACATATAGATTTGCAAATACTTACATACAAAATTCTCAACCATTTGGTAAAAAAGGTACGAACATGAATTTTTTGTAAATATAAGAGAAATATATTCGACACATTCTTCATACATAGAATGCAGTGTGTATTTATAAAAAGTAAATATTAAGGAATTTTGGCCTTGTGTAGTTATAAAATAAAAAACAGCATCAATACTTGAAAATTTAAAATTAAATTAAAATTCTCCTATTCTTACATTCAGTTAAACATCATCCTTAGTTATATTCAATAGCAAACGTGAAATTTCTTGGTATATTATGGACAAAAAAATTACCATATAACAGGACTTAATATCTCCAAAATCACAGATCTATCGTTTTTTTATTTTCTTTTAATCTTATTCTTTGCATTATTATCTTTCGATTGATATATCACTTTTGCATGTCGGAAAGTTAAAAGTTGAATAAACTTCATTTGAAAACAAATTAGGCAATTCAGCCACGCCCCCTTTTTAGAAAACTGTTAAAAAAAGCATTTTGATGAAAAAAATCTATTTTATGAAGAGAAATAATAACATTAAAAAAGAATGTGTAAGATAAAAAGCAGAATACTTCCGAGGCAATACATACAATCATTTTTTATTTTTTTTTCTTTGTGAAATGTGTGCATGTAAAATTTTTAAATTAAGGCATTTTATATTAGTAATTTTATAATTTCAGTTCTTATTCCTGATATATTTTTCATACAAATATAATACTTTAATCTTATAAGAAGAAAAACAGCCAAAATTTCTGTCGTGACAGAAATTCTTGAATTTTCTTGTGCAATTAGTACTCTCTAAAAGTTGATCATTTATAAAAATGCGTGGGTTGAAAAAATATGAAAAAGCAATTATTTTAAAGAAAAATGAATAACTAACATCTTAAAGTGGTATTTTAAGTTTAATTAAGCTTAGAATAATTTTTTTTCAGCATTATAAACTTTAAACTGGTTTTTCTCATTTTGTGTTTTTGAAACCTTAGTGCATTCAAAACGCTACTCCTTCGACAATTATTTATCAATCACTTCTATTTTTTCCTGTGTGTTAAAAATAAAGCATGTAATAAAATTAGGGAAAATTAGGGGCTACAAACTGAATACTTTTAAAAAAAATAAAATGTAAGACATGTTGGCTTTTTCGTTAATTTTTAGCCTATATATCAGCATTTAATTTTTTTCTCTCAAAAATGAATAAAGGTCTTGTAAATTCGATCCCTGAAGTTGTTCAGAACACCCATAAGAATATTAATAAAAAAATTCAGGCCAAAAAATCCATTTTTACTAAGGAGTAGGATTTTAAAATTTTCCAAATTTTCTTCAAGGAATTTAAAAATTTAAAAATTTGTGAATAACGTGTGAAAAGAAACATTGTATAAAATGCTCAAATATAAATTTTAAATACATAAATAAATAAAGTAGTTCAAAGGGTGCCAAGTGCTCTTAAGGGGATAAATACTCTTAATTAATGCAGTCTACATAAATTAGTAGCATTAATTTAGGGAGAAAGCAAATGAGGCAATATATAAATTGCACTTTTCTAAGTATTCTTAAAATGAGCCAAATGCC